>DF243431.1:2468-28958 GCA_000507305.1 Breviolum minutum Mf 1.05b.01 | reverse complement strand
AATGTGCTTTTCGCCACAGCGGCGTGCAATTTTTCGACCTCTGAACAGACAAAAGTGCTCCGAACCCGTCATGTTTTGTACATTTTTACTTTCAAATGTGCTTTTCGCCACAGCGGCGTGCAATTTTTGATGTCACCTCTCAGCACCTACCTCCGCACCCGCCGCTTTAACAGGCCTACTTTTGGACTGACCCGACACACGAATCTATGAAAAAACACAGCATTTCGTGACTTCTCTAACATTTGGCGCGGATGTATCTTCTTTCTTCTAACTTTCTGACTATTGCATCTTCTGTCGACTGACTTGACTACTCTACTACTGCTTTTCAACTCTCCATATTGTCGGAAGTTTCTATTTAAACTTCCTTCGAACATGTTCCATCGGCACGGTAGTGTTGATGGAAGAAATCCTGCACCAGTTGATAGGTAGTTTATCCCATTATTTACAGGGATGTATTCATCCCAGGTGGTTGGCCTTGGGATTTCTGAACCATCAACCGTTTTCCCTTAACAACAACAATCTAAACTTCTAAACATCACGGTCTCCCCCTCCTGGCTGCAGCATGTCTTTCCACAGCACACGGCTTTACCAACGCAGCAACGACCATTGCAACAGGTGCTGCCACTGGGACAAGGGCTTCGACCCTGAGAACCTTACCAGAGTCTTGTCAAAGAATCCAGGATGGTCGTATTTTGTTCTAGTGCATTCAGTACATTTTCCTGTGAACAAAGAGAAAAAGCAGTCTTCAAAGCCCTTCTGACACTCCACTCTACAAAGTGATTTTCTATGAATCAAAAATGATGGCTCATTACAAACCCCCTAGTATACAAACCGGGTTGGTATAATCCCCCTCCTATATTTACATACACAGGAAATAAACGAAACGAAACCATGAGAATCCGTGGCCATTCTTGGAACCATCTCCGAGTCGCCGATGCAAGGCTCAAAAAGGTGCTGCTGGGCATATCCTGGACAGCAGCTTTCCAGCTCACCATCTACACCAGCGCAGCAGGAGCCTGCCACACCTCACCCAGTCGCCAACCAAAATCCCATGCCATTTTTTGGTACGGAAAAAACAAAATAAAGGTTAATACAGAGTTCAAGGATGAAAAAACCCTGAACTAGAATCTTTTGGGGGGGGTAGGTAAGTCAATTTGATGTTCCTTTTTTGGTAGATATTTCATGTTGGTTGTTGGATATGGAGATAATTCTGGGCACATTTTGGGTGTGAGTATTCTATCACCACTCCCATGCAACTGACTCTTTAGATCCTTCGCCACCAAGCATCCACAACAAACATGCCACTTGCCATCCACATCAGGGCAGCAACCTGCCGATTCTGTGGGAATGGAATCCTCTACCCCAAGGGAAAGCAAACCGGATGAATCTTAGAGATGTAGGGTTTCTTACCAAAAGTATTTCCGTGGCTCTATATATGCTATCCATGTCAAATCATATATCTATCAAGTACAAATACACAAATATACGTTACCTCATATACATTTATATATAGATGCATACTTCATACAGTGCCTGCACCGAATCTGAATAGTTGACAAAAATTTGACCATGCTGACTCCCCCGGCCCGAAGAAGAATGAACAAATACTGTCTCAAAACACAGAGTCTAATGGCATTTGACAGGCCTTTTAGCTCACGCACAGGAACGTAGACAGTATTCTCTGGCCTTAGCTTTTGGACGTGTCAGGCCCTTTAGGTGCCGAATACACAATCAGGAAACAACTTATAGACTATATGGGATACAAAAGGCAACAACAGTCCCATTGCTTGCTCATCTTATCTCATCTTATTTCAGCCACTGTTGGGTAAATCTTTGGGAGGAGGAAAGCGGCAGGGGAGGATCTGGACAAACACAAGCGATTGTCGGAACCCTTGACATTCCTAGACCTGCAGCTTCTCTCAACAAGGAAGCATGGGGAGTGGGGATCTTCACATTCATCAAAGCTGCTCTGATACCTCGCTTCTTGCCAGATAAACCAGCAGCACTGCAAGCTTTGACGCACATTTGCACCACATTCGTGGTAGATTCTACCTTTGCTCCTACCCTTTTGTATCTACCTTTAGCTTCCACCTGTTGGCCTACCCACTGGTACAAGCTGTGCCCAAGATCCAGAAGTCAATGCTACCACACTACTTTTTCACAGAAAGATCCCAATATTTTTCCCGGTTTTCTTACTGACTATGCAAAAAAACTGCTTCAGCGCAAGAAATAATTGGTTAAAGTGACAAAGTCAGGCTATCTTCTCTTATCCGCATCGATGAGCCATAAAAGCTTTGAAAAGTTGATGTCATATCACCACAGCTTGTGCACCGTGTATGTCTCAAAATTATGTTGCCTGTACTTTGACATCGATTCATCGGCACAAAAATCAGCAAAATCACCTTTTCTGTGCTGAACCCGGCGAGCCATTGTTCAATGGCTTTTCGTAACGCCTCACTAGCTACTGTTGTTTTCTGCACGACATGTTGCGTTCCCCCACATTCTGAAACCATATGGGCAAATTTCAACTCAACAAAGGTCACCTTGACGAGGTTGCCATGATCATCTTTGGCCTCATGTGGTGCAGCTGTCCAATCTCAGCCTTTCTTCGCCTCCCGTGGAAGGGCCGAAAGAAACCATGGATGTTTGGGGTGTCTCATGGTCAATAGAATGATAGAAAAAATTCGGGTAAACGCTATGATAAACCCAGGACCCAAAATGATTCAAAGCCATTGTAAGAAAAAAAATGGATACCAACCCAAAAAAACGCCTGGTTTCAAAAAAAAAATCCCAAGTCCATGGTTAAATTGGTGAAACTAAATGGTGAAACCTCCATTGGTTTCAGGTCCTGTTAGCATGACCCAATTCGTTTCGTTTCGTGTTGCAACCAGTCGAACCTGTGGAACGACCAAGGGCTTGTTCAGGCGGTCCAGCGTTTGCGCCAGCGCGGGGCGATCCCGGTGTAACCTGGTAACGTTGGGAAACGGTTGATTTGGAAGGTTGATTTGATTTTTGCCACACAAATCTGACATAGAATGCATGCAATCCCACAAAAAATCAGGTGAAAGTTGTGATGCAACCAGAAATTACAAATACCACAACTGCAACCAGGTGCAGTTGAACTTGAAACATGCTATTTTGAAACATGATACGTGCCACACGCTCCACATTGTACTTCACGCAGATCCATCTTGACATTTTGAAAATAAAATCACAATTGGTGTAAATCTCATTTTTTAAAAAGAAACCTGGTGCTTAAGGTCAACACTTCATTTCGATAAAGACAATTGGAAGAGATCCCAACCGTTCCACCGGCCTTTCGGAGCCGAGACCACGGCCAGCACCTTTGCCCTTTCCAGCACCCTTTGGAGCCTCCCAGAGTTGGTTGCAGGGTCATCCGTGGGTCAAGGGAAAAGATCTTGATCCCTGAGATCCAACCCCTAAAATCCCCATAGCTACTGAAATGAATTGATGAAGAATTTTAACAATGATTACGATGTGAAGGGTCCCATTTTCAGTTTTGAGTTCATCACAAGTTGTGAATTCATGCGGGAAATCAATATTGAGATGGCTGGAAATCCCTGCTTCTTAGAAAACGAAATACATCGACTATCATGGCGGAGTGTCCATGATAAAAAATTGTTGGAGTAGCTGAGGGTATCTATATTTAGCAAAGCATAAAGTTTCTAACCTGTCCCTTTCTTCCAAGCGCTCAATGGTTTGAAAAAGGCTGCTCCATGGACATTTGCCAAAGGTTAACATCGTCTGCGAGGGAAGTTCCGGATTCAAATTTTGATCAATCATGATCAAGACCTCTTCAATGCAATGTGGCAAGGGTTTAAACACCCCATCCAATCTGCCAAGATACATACAGTATTTTACTATTGCCTTCCAGGTAGCAAAGTAACATGCAGGCGTGGTTTCGAAGAAATCGACTAAATTTCCGTCGCAGCACAAAAACTTTTCATGTTTCAAGCACTTAAGGCACAATGTCGGTGCTTGGTCAGCTTCAACTGTACATACTCACGGCCCTAAGGACCGCGACAAATTCCTCCATGAACTGCTAAAGCACTTGGGTGTTCAAAGAACCCAAGCGCTGCCAGCATTGAAATCACTTTGAAGAGCTATCACTTCATCGCCTTCATCGCCTTGGCCTTCATAGCTTTCAGGTCAGTGATCCTTCGACCATTGGTCGAAAACTTTCCACGATGAAAGTTTTCGACCAATGGTCGAAGGATCACTGACCTGCCTTCTTCATTGCTTTCATAGCTGGCACCTCCTCATCATCGGCCTTAGAAAAAATAGCGCTTTGTTTATTTCAGGGTTTCTGTTTTCTGGGGTTTGGTCTTGGAAACTATTTCCATAATCTTCAAAGCTGAACAAAAATTCTTGGAATCATCCCCGCAGAAAGCAACACATTGTTGCTTTTAAATTCTGGTGGCGGTACTCTATGATGGAAGGATGATATTTGAGGGACGCATTTTGCCACCAATGATGATGGCACGGGAATGACAAATCACATAGTTTTAGGATGTTTTTGGTGTCTTGGAAGCGGTTCCGAACTGTTTCTAACGGTCAGAAGCGGTTTCTGGGCTTACGCGTGGTGAACAAAACCCTTGTTAGAAGCGGTTTCTGAAAGTGACCCACAGCTTTCACGTGAACCATCCTTGGATCTTGGCTCTTAATTTAAAAGAGGATATTTTCTTCCAATAACATCACAATAGCTTCTAAGATTTACACAATAGCTTCCGAGATTTTCAGAATAGTCCCCGAACCCACTTTTGGGGAACAGATAAAGAAAGAACCATTTTTTCTAAAGCGGCCTTCTTCATCGACTTCATGCTTTTCATAGCCTTCATGGCCTTCATGGCCTTCATGGCCTTCATGGCCTTCATTGCCTGTGTGCGTGGTTTGTTAAAACAAGGGTGCAAATCCTCCGAAGATGAAACACTAGTGGGCTCAACTCACTTCAAGCGCAGGAATATTTTTTGATACAACATGGCAGTCAGGAATCACTAGATTCACTAGATCCCGATCTGATATCATGGCGAGAAAATCTAAGGAACATAAAATGGACAAACAGGATGGCCTTCATCGCCTTCATCGCCTTCATGGTTTTCATGGGAGCCATTGCTGAGCAAGTTGGTGCAAACCGCCGAAACTTTGATCGAGGATAGCTTCAAGGAGGCTTGAACAACGGCCACAAATCATTGCCAATCATGCGTCACTTGATGGAAAGCGAGGGTGGAATATGCCAAATACTCGATTAATCCGCCCCTACAACCCTTCATGCAACAGTCGCATATCAAACAAATACCGTGCATTCACTACAATTTAGCGGTACATATGCCTTCATCAACTGACCAAATGACTCATTGCAGATTCACAGCAGACATTCCGACTTCTAAGTGATCATTGTGCAATCGTTTTCAGGTACACGTAGTACAGGTCAGAAACATGCACCCTGCTGTACAACATACCGCACAGCCCTAAGGACCGCGACAAATTCCTCCATGAACTGCTAAAGCACTTGGATGCTCAAAGAACCCCAGCGCTGCCAGCATTGAAATCACCTTGAAGAGCAATCACTTCATCGCCTTCATCGCCTTCATGGCTTTCATGGCTTTCATCGCCTTCATCGCCTTCATAGCTTTCATCGCCTTCATGGCTTTCATAGCTGGCACCTCCTCATCATCGGCCTTAGAAAAAATAGCGCTTTCTTTATTTCAGGGTTTCTGTTTTCTGGGGTTTGGTCTTGGAAACTATTTCCATAATCTTCAAAGCTGAACAAAAATTCTTGGAAACTGTTTCATGGCAACACATTGTCGTTTTTAAATTCTGGCGGCAGTACTCTATGATGGAAGGATGACATTTGAGGGACGCATTTTGACACCAATAATGATGGCACGGGAATGACAAATCACATAGTTTTAGGATGTTTTTGGTATCTTGGAAGCGGTTCCGAACTGTTTCTAACGGTCAGAAGCGGTTTCTGGGCTTACGAGAAGCGGTTTCTGAAAGTGACCCACAGCTTTCACGTGAACCATCCTTGGATCTTGGCTCTTAATTTAAAAAAGGATATTTTCTTCCAATAACATCACAATAGCTTCTAAGATTTACACAATAGCTTCCGAGATTTTCAGAATAGTCTCCAAACCCACTTTTGGGGAACAGATAAAGAAAGAACCATTTTTTCTAAAGCGGCCTTCTTCATCGACTTCATGCTTTTCATGGCCTTCATGGCCTTCATGGCCTTCATGGCCTTCATTGCCTGTGTGCGTGGTTTGTTAAAACCAGGGTGCAAATCCTCCGAAGATGAAACACTAGTGGGCTCAACTCACTTCAAGCGCAGGAATATTTTTTGATACAACATGGCAGTCAGGAATCACTAGATTCACTAGATCCCGATCCCATATCATGCCGAGAAAATCTAAGGAACATAAAATGGACAAACAGGATGGCCTTCATCGCCTTCATCGCCTTCATGGTTGGAGCCATTGCTGAGCAAGTTGGTGCAAACCGCCGAAACTTTGATCGAGGATAGCTTCGAGGAGGCTTGAACAACGGCCACAAATCATCGTCAATCATGCGTCACTTGATGGAACTGCAATGGCAAATACCAACATTTCAAAGAGCACCGAATCATGACAAAAGCATCAAAACCTACTGCAACGGCTGCTTTTCATAATAGTCTTAGTGTCCAAAAAACTGTACGAAGTATATTATTTAGAATCAGTGGTCATCGTAACGCAATCCACCAACAGTGTAAACCCAAAGGCCTGTTGAATCTTGCTTGTGGCAGCCGCAAAAGCATTCGATGCGAGGCGCGATTGCTGAAGCCTCGGCAAAACAACTGTGAGCCAACTGTCAGAAGGCCCAGAACTTGTCGGTGCCTCAAATGAGTAACAAATAATCAAACATCTTGACGCTGGGGTACGGGCCACTGCCAAAATCCAAACTTCTATTACCGTCCAGAAAACCAAGAGATCAAATCAGACCCAAGTAGGAAAATCAAAGAAAATTATTTTGCAAAACCTTCCATGCGTTTGGGGTCACCGCGTTTCCGGTGATTTTTCCAGCACACTGTGACTCATCATGTCCTGGGAGCCAGCACTCGGCCGGGTCCGTTGGTGGACGCCGACGTACATCTCCAATGTCCTGGCGGCGACTTGGTCAAAGTTCCATGTTTTTATTTGTGGATAGTTTGGGGATACCCAAACTTAAAAGTATTCAAACCATGCACAAGGAACCCATCGCACATCAATTATGTCAAACGCAGCTCTACAAACCCAAACTTTCGTGCCAAAATAAAGAGAAGATCAACCATCTTCAACCATTTTTCGCAGATATCCCAAAATGTTGGGTCCATCCTTTGTCATTTAAAAAAAATTGCCAACGTTGCTGCTCCAAGGCCGCCTTCTTAGCCGAACCTTGATCCACCTGCAGCAGCAGGTCGTCTTCCACCCAGTTGGCCGGGGCTACAAACGAATGGGAAATAGGAACAAGTTTTAAAAACCGTGTTGAACGCAATTTTCCAATCATGATTTCGGTCCCCAAAATTGTGGCATCTTCTACAAAAAAACAACGTCAATCAATATCAAGTTGTTGTTATGCATTATATACCTGGCTACCTGGGGGGAGGAAACGAAAGCCAGCAATATCAACATGAGATGTGTTTACAAGATTTGGGGAAAAATTTTGCCCAAAAAAATCGGCGCCTCCCCACGGAAAGACCCTTGTGTTGGCTGTTTTGGGCCAGCGCGCGCGAACCAAAAAGGAGTCCAAAAAACGCGTCGCTCCTCACTACTCCGAATCTGATCAATTCGGCTTGCTTCTTGGTCCACATCACTATAGTGATCCTTTGAGCCATCGCCCGCTACAATACGGCCTTCGCGCTAAGATGAAACCAAGCCCGCAGCAACTTTCAAGTTGAGAGAGCTGGACCTTCGGCCCAGCAACGATAACGTCGGCGATGCCCTTTCAAGACGAAACACCAACACCAGGAACAGCAGCTCCCCAGACAACGCAGCGCCCAGCTTCTTGCAAGGTCTTGGAGAGAATGCTCTGCCCGTGTTGCTGCTCTGTCCTTCAATCAGGGCGGTTTCAGAGATCAAAGCGGCATTTAAGGACAATGCACAGAGAGCAGCAACACGAGAAAACAAGGAAGTGACATTCATAGCCATGAGACGAAAAGGCTTGCGCGCAAACGGGCCACCTTTAACAGCACCTGAACCAGCAGGAGTAAAAGCTGGCCCCTGGTTGTTTTTGGCGCCGAACCGTCGCTGGACAACAGGAGCCAGCATCTGCTCACTTTTCCCGATACCGAAGAGATAAAAAGGAGATTCTTCTGAAGCGAGAGCATGGGGTATTGGCATCAATGTCTTGTGCCCATGCTTTGGGCCAAGCATTCTTCTGCATCCTCAGAGTCATGTAGTGACCCTTGCACAAGATGAGCGGCAGTGAAGGAGGACGCTTCCAGTCAGAGCCACACCGAAGCACTGCCACCCTCTGCCACCCCCCATCCTTTTTTGTCCATACGATGGATTGCACTTCTGAACCATGGCGCACCAGCTAGAAGAAGTCCATCAATCACCTGAATGGAGGTTGAATAGCTTCCAAGTACTCTTTGACGGTAGTAGGACATTTTCCACCTTCAATGGTTTCATGTGTTTGTGGGTCAGGAGCCCACGCCTCAGACCATTGATCTTGATAATTCCTGACATAGGTGACAACCTTTGCCTGCAAAGATGTTCAGCTTCCCGACGATGTCTTCATCAGTTCCACGCCCACTTTGATTGATGGATGCGACACACAAATGCCAGAGCCCTCCATCCACAATCTCCTCTGCCACCTGTGTCCAGGACCGTGGTTTTCTTGCCTGAAATGGAGGGGCCAGGCATTCCCTCAACAATCTTGTTCGGATCATCCTTCTCTTTCTTCTTCTCATGTTTTGCAACCTTTCTTATCAGCTTTGGCCTTCTGGGAGCCATTGGCGTCACCTTCCATAGTAACATCCTCTGAAGTGTCCTTGACCGTCTGGGCAATTTCAGGGGACCACCGAACGGTAGAAAGACCATGTCCTCAATTGGATCTTCTTTTTCCTCATCCTCATAATATGACATCTTCGACCACCATTGCGATCCAGCTAAAGGTTTAGCATCGTCATCTGCAGGCCTCTTTTTCTCCCATCTGCGAATCAGGATGTACTGATCATCATATCCATCAAGCTGATAGGAAAAGGCTCTGCTACTTTTTCCACGGAATGTCCAAGGATTGTTTTTCCTGTTTGGGGCCTTAACATCTACCACTTGCCAGTTCTGTGCTTCAAGCCACTCTCGCATAGTGACAGGACCCCCAAATCTTTGGACACCGTTCACCGTCCAAGAATGCTCTTGAACATCATCTTCTTTTACGGGAAGGATGAGGCACCAGCTTCTCCTTGTCAGCCTCTTCACCTTTTGCAATCAGAACCAACTTGCACTGTAGCTGATGCACCATCGCAAGAGACTGAAGTTCTAACATCTTGTCAATGTTTGGCACCACAGCCACCATGCCCTTCGGGATTTCCCCTTGTTCGAGGGACGGCTGGACTAATGTCCAAGCCGTCACATCCATTGTCGGAAAGGCCTGTCGCAAATCGAAACGAGGTAGGGGGCCCTCCGCTACCTCACTTTATTGCATACGAAGGCCTACTGGACATCATCTCCGCATCTTTCTGAGATAACAAGTTCTTGACAACCATGACCCTCAGCGTTCAGTTCCTCCTTGACAGAAGGTTTCATGAACTTGTCCATTCCTTTTGCCTGATTCGGCTTCAGCCCCTCAAAGGTAGGATCACCACCAGTAGATAGAGCCACCACTGCTTTTGCCAAGGCCAACTTGCCTTGAAATGGAACCAGGATTTCTTTCGATCCTTTGATCTCTATGCCCGAACAGCTGAGTGTTGGAGCCTGGTCGAGGCTTTACTTTCAGCATCCTTTGCACTCGATGGTCTACCAACTAAAGCTGCAAGCACCTCCATGCACACAGCTTTAGAAACTGCCCGGTGCAGCCTCACCATTCCCATCCAAGTCTATTCTTCCATATTGGAGACTCCTTTGCTTCTTCCTTGGTTGGCCAGAGCAACCACATATTGGATCTCTTTCTGATTGATATTGCTCAGGGATGAGAGCCAAAGCATAGCCCGCAGCCACCAAAAAAGCCGAAAACAATTTTGCACGAGTTGTGGCCCACTGAATATTGATGACCTCTTGTTCATCCACTTCACTTGGCCTATCAATGTCTTCGTTGCTGGCAAGCACGGACAAGATTGCCACCATCTCCTCATCTTGGATTTTGAGTTTCACAGACAGTGACCGTAGATGTTGGGTTGAGGCCAGTCTGTGAACTGGTTCATGGCCCATTTGAACCATTTGTCTCATCTTTGCCTTCTTCTTCTTCTCAGCATATCCCAGACTCCTACTGGTCCGGAAGGTCAGTAGAAAGAACTCTCACTTCGTTCACAGTCGACAACTCTGTAAAAATAAAAAGCAGCTTTTTTTTAGCTGCAGCACACAAAACGACCGTACATAATTAGACACCCTTCTCTGCACTGTGGTTGACACCTGTACTTAGCTCGAAAACACTGTAAATATCACCTTTTTGAGCAAGCGTGCAAAAAACATCGTATATAGCACGGTCTTCAGCGGCGCAAAAAACATCGTGTATAGCAATACTTTCTTGAAGTGCGCCACCAACCCACATGTGGACCAACGAAAAAGCTTGAAATAGGTTCGGCCGCGCTCTTTATCCTGTCGCTCTCAGAGGACGGCATGTTCAAAACCATTCGAGAAAACACCCTTCTGTGCATTATGGTTGGCACATAGACTTTGGGGAATAGCTGGAAAACAAAATAAATATCACCTTTTCCACCCCGGTCGCGCAATGGTATGTAGCAATATTTGTTAAAGGGAGCCACCAACCCACCCGCGGACCAAGCGACGGAAAAAGCTCGGAATAGGTGCGCTCGCGACCATTGGAAAAAACACCATCGTGGTTGGCACTGTACTTTGCGGATAGGTAAACATAGCTGAAAAACGCTGTCAAAATCATCTTTTTCGGCAGCAGTCGGCAAAAACATTGCATATAGCAGTGTTTTGCTGCAAAACGGCCGTTTGTGGCACCCTAACTACTACGGTATGCTGCGTTTTTGGTGTCTGTTTGTTTGGGCCCTCCCCCACATCCCTTCTATACTCTCACTCCGTTTGCAGCGTGGAACCTCGCCCAGCATACTAGCTGGCTTTCATAGTATATCATAATTTAACGTTCATCCTAATGACCCCAAAATCTGCAACCTTCAAGTGCCGCTGCCGACTCCACCAGTTACCATGGTGATGCCAAGCCCTTGGCAATTCGCCAGATCGAAAGCTATATCGATCGACGCCAGAAAACAGGGCCCCTCAACCAACTCCCATGGAGATCATTGGTAGGTTTTTTTTTGTGTTTTTTGGTGCAGATTCGAAAGGTTTCCAAACTACTCTCCTGGAAATTAACTTGTCCACAGATCCAGGGAACGGTGCCCAGCTAACATGGCACTGTGTTATTTTCGGATTACAAGTTCGGGTAGAAAAATTTTGAAATGTGCCATGTTTTAACCAAATTCGGGGGACTCGAAAAAGGCAATCCGGAAAATCAAAAATGACCCCAAAGTCACTAACATGTCCCAATCAAAAACTTGGGGGTTCCTACCAAATCATGATCTAGAAAATAATGGTCTGAAATGACCCTTCACAGGGTCAGGGTGCTATGTTTAAAATGAAAATAAAGGGATATGTTAGTGAACCTCCTTTCCTTCTACCTGGTGTCTTTAATGTCTTTTTTCCCCTCACAATATTTCCCCCGCTTCCACGCAGCAACAATCCGGGGGGTGCCAGTCCGGCCCAAAAATCATCAAAATAAGAAACTTCAAGTAGGAACAGTAAACAAAAAGATCATGGTTCAACTTCCAGTTCATGATGTGCCAACCCAATGTGGAGCCTACCCTAAAAAATTCCAAATACCCCGTGCCATGTTAGTATAAATGTTTGCCTTTGTTTGCATTCTCTTTGGGTAATCTACATATCAAAAAAATATGTAATGAAGAGATTTTAAACTACATTTGGAGATTTCCCCTTTAAAACATCGTGTGGGGATACCATTAAGTTTTACAGTGAAACACATCTGCGGAGCTTTCAGGCCAGGCAAAAACACCAAAACCCAAGGCAAACTTGATGTAGACCCCAGAAAACTAACATTTTGCACCTGACAATCTCTCTTGGGAAATGAAATTTCTTTCCATGTTGGTATGTGTATGTGTGTGTGTGTGATGAGATACAAGATGTCATCTCAGCTGAAAAATGCAAAAAAACAGGAAAGAATGAGCCAATTCTGAGTGATTACCAGTCGCAAGGCCATGAATACCGAAGAAGTTGGTTTTGTAGAAGGGAATCAAATGATACAGGGGAAGCAATTAATCATGAAATCCCAAACTCAATTTCCACGAATCGTTTTAAGGGGTACTGTAAGAATCCCAAGAATTGAAGACGTTGCCCCTAATCTGGAACCATGGAATGCGCCGTCGTTTAGTCTTCTGTTTGAGTTCCTTGGCGGGCCCCTTCAAAAAGAGGATGTACAAACAACTTCCAAACCAATGTCTCCATGTAAACAGGATTAGTTTCCAACACTTTGGGGGATCAAACGGGATGACTCCCACAAATGAATTCAAAAATCATCCAACTGGCTCCAATTAATTTCCCAAACAGGATTAGTTGGGAAAGGATCGGTATATATAATATCCGTGCCATGTTTGTCTGTGTGCCGGTGCATGAAAAGGACATGTTAGTAAGGGAATATTGGGGTTTAGTCAGTGCCTCTCAAAAAAAACAAACGGCAACCATTATGCACTAACATGTCGGAATTTGACCTTTCTGGGAGATTTAACATGGCACAGTGCCACCCATGTAGACCGAATATTTTTTGATGCCCTTGTTGTTCCAAATGCAATAAGGCCACACTATTTATATAACATGTCCGTAATTCTTTTCTATTTTTTTGTTGCGGGGATATTAGTTCCGGAACTGTACGCCAAAAAAACTGCACCAAAAAACAAGTCAACTCACATCCAACATCATTCATTGACCAATGCACTCCTTTATTTTGATGGGTTTTTCATTGGTTTCTCAGAGAGGTGTTTCAACTCATGTTGCCCTTTGCAATTGTTGAGGTCACGGCTCAACCTCTTCCTGGGCACCAAGTTGTGGGTTCAAACATGCGAAATTCATGAAATTCACACGTCTACTTGGGAGAGTTAAAAGGTGCCAAGCTAGATATCTGGATGAAATTTCAAGGAAATGTTCCCTACAAACACCATACTCTTTGCATCTTTTTGCTTCACCTTCACCGCATCTTGTCCCAGCCTTGGGCTTCTCGGGACCTGAGCGATGCTGCTGATTCCACCAGATTGTCCACATGGAAAATAAAATCAGCAGTTTTTCAGACCATCCGAAAGGCATGGAATTTTTCCGCCGAGATCGAAATTCGAAAAGTCATTGAGGCACCAGGCATGGAGCTTGGACAACCTCAGTGCCAACATGGATGTGTCTCAAAAAATATGGCCTCGTACAAACATGTGCCTCCAAAAAGCTGGTTGACCTTTTTTTCAATCATTTTGGAGTTGGTTTTCCCACCCACATCCAAATTCAGGGGTGCCTTTTCCTTGTCACATGGTCTATTCTAAATTGTGTCACAGTTGCTGGAAGGAATCCTGCACCGATAGATGCAAAGAATATCTCGTCATTCACAGGAATCCAACCGTCTCAGGTGGTTCATCGGATTTGTTTCATGTAACCTTATGATGTGTTGGCATCCGTTTGAGGGGAAACATGGGAAATACTCCAATGAAGCTGGGTGATCCGGACTTCATCTTCGCCCTCGTCCTCGAGAGAGACACCTGAGTGCTTCTGGATGATAATCTAGGAGTACCACCTAGAAATACCAGAACCTGGTTAGAGTACATAACTATACAGAAATTAAATATCATGCAAAAATATGCAAAAATATTAGGATCCATCAGTGTGAAACAAAATCAACAAAATACTGCTTGATTCACAAAGCACTGAATTCGGGCCATCGTGAAAAGAGGTTGTCACTAGACCTCTCCAATGCTAGCAATATTATGCTGCGTCTCTAGTCACCTGGTGGCATCCTTCAGTATAACTTGTACCTTTGCAAGGAGCAAACAAAAAAACAAACATCTCAGGGTACAGTATGTAGTATCAATAACACCAAAAGCTGGATCTATACCTAACATGGGGGGGAAGATTCCCTTTGTTCCAATCACTTAGCTCCCCGACCAATACCCAGATTCTGGGCTGGCAGCCATCCCTGATCTTGTACTGGCCAGCCCTTCCAACCGAAGATCCAATCCTCCGGATGCCAGGGGATGAGGGAACAAGTAGAGAAACCAATTCATAAGGAAGTGACTTCAGCAACCAGGCAACCAGGTGGTGTAGATGCATCAAATTAAGCCTGATTTAAGCCTTGCCCCACAGGCACTGTTCATATGATACCCGTTTATTGTCTGGCTACTTCGGTACTTGCCGAGTTTGTGAATCTGGAAGTTCCATATGGTTCTCAAGTTCCCAGCAATGTTTGCCTTCCTCGTGTTCTGGATCGCTTGTGAGTCCTAAGTCATTTCACCAACCTTGACTCCGGGCCGGTCCTGATTGGGAGGATAGCGCACCATGACCTCCCAGGGCAACCAGCAACTCCCTTCAAAAAAGGTCGACAAAGATCAAAAAAGGTCGAAAAAAGTCGAAAAAGGTCAAAAAAAGCTCGCGAAAGATCAAAACCCCAAACTTTCCGTCATTTCCATCTTCGGCTCCCACACCTCCTCACCAGCTTTCACAGGCATCTCGCCGCACTGTCGACTCTTGCAGTGGAAGTCCACCAAGACACGGTGGCACTGGGCACCCAAAACGCTCCACTGGTGCTGTTTCTTGCGCTTTAGTTTGGAAATTCCAAGATCCAGTGGTTCAACAAAATCATGAATGGGTTGAGGCCAGCCAAAAAGACTTTAAGGTTGACGAATTGAATTGATCTTTCAAAACAAAATGCGATTCGTCCATTTTTTGGGAAGGGATCCCAATGATTTGGAGCAAGGCTCTGAAATCCAGAAAATGACATGAAACTGACATCTCTTGCACTGGAAGCCATGGTTTCATGGCTTCTACCATGAATCTATCCGAATCTACATTTTTCTGATCAGAAGTGTGGGGTTAAGACCTCGGTTGTTTCAAATCCACCAATTAAGGATCCTCAAGATGGTCAAGTGCATGAGAGACATGACACCCTCCAAACCACCGGCCACCTTCACTTCGCCCGGCGACGGGTCCGTGGAGTTTGGAGCCGTCTCGGAAATTGGGCGTGGCAACATCGTGCTTGGGGTGGGCTGTATGTCACCTTTGCTTGATCATCATCATCATCATCATCATCATCATCATCATCATCATCATCATCATCATCATCATCATCATCATCATCATCATCATCATCATCATCATCATCATACTCTCGTCATCGTCATCATCATCATCATCATCATCATCATCATCATCATCATCATCATCACCATCATCACCATCACAAATAAAGCTTGGATCCAAAAGAGTGTCTAGAAGTTTCGATTCTAGGCAAATCCAAAATGGCTGTGATGATTAGAAGACTATTTTTCCATCACCCAATCTGTTGTCCCACACTCAGGGTACTGTACCCTGAGATTGGGGGCATAACATTCCATAGACCAAGGCCCAGACCAAAGTTGCTTTGGGCGCAGGTTGCTGATCGGAAAAAGCCTTTCATCGGCTGCTGAGTTTGTCCAAAAAATGGCCAATCCAACAAAAGGAAGGTTTGGCTTCTCAGATTGTTCCCACCCAAAAAAAAAACAGAAAAAAACCCAGGTGCGAACTGTAGAACTGGGAAAAACCATTTAAAAAAAACCACGCCTCTGAAGCTTCGTCTGCCCGGATGGCACTGTTTACAACAGTTTGGCTCGACTCCACATGCTCCTAGGGAGCCAAACAAACCAAACATGGACCCAAGGCTCAATCGAACCCGGTCTGATTTTAATCACTTCTTGAAAGCTTCCACAAATTCATCTATACTGTAGATATTATATATTTATGTATCACATAATCGTATTTATATATATAATAGTTTGTCTTGAAATATCTTTGCTACAGTTTGTACCAATAACTATTGTATAACTGTATAACCATACCCCTCAAATAATGAGCAATTGCCACTTACACACAATGAGGGCTGTTGAAACCATGAAACCATTTCACCTGAATTTCCACATAAGATTCACCTGTAAATACCTTTGTAACGCCTTCATTGGAACATATCATATCACAACACTTTCATTGATTCATCAGAATGCTACAAAAATTCAGATCGAGAGGTGAGAATGTAGCTGTGGGAATGGCAATGAAACACCAATTGGCAGGTTGTGATTTGATTTCTGTCCTGAAGCACTTCATTGGTGGTGCTTTTAAGAGCCTGTGCATCCCGGTCGATGAGGCGTTTCAGCCTGCGGTGCGTTGGGACCCTCGGAAAATGCAAAACCACCCGCCCATTCACCACTTCAGCAAGTGATTGTGGAGAAAGAGCGAAACATAGAGAGAGAGAGAGAGAAAGAGATGGAGAGACTTTTTCATATGACCTTTATATACGTGAGGTATGTAACCATATTTCATTTTGATACCTAATGGCTTGATACGCCTTTTGCTCGGTAGTGTCTCTATGCATGGAATGTCATAACATGTCAGATTGTCATTTTGGAAATTATCAAATGGTGTTTTCGACCTTCTCAGAAGGATTCCTCCACCCATCCATCATGGCTCAAAGAAACAGATTTAGCATCCTGAAATCACCACAAAAAAAAACAGCGCATCAGCAATTTCTTACAACCAACAGTTGTATGTTTGGCTCCCAAATGTTGGTTCCGTACTGTTGGGGGTTCCCGAAAAACCATGGCTTGGTTCCGTACTCTGCGAGCATATCATCGCCACCTGTGTCGATATGGGGTTCGAAACTGGTCCCATCCTTTGTTACATACCAGTAGTGCCGCACGAGGCGGTGGCGGAAATTTCAAGAATAAGAAACCTATAGGAGAAGTTGGTTGTTTTGAGTCACGGATAACAGAGCAAAACACTGATTGATCGAACTGTCCAACTATCCCTCTATCCATGTTTCTGCCTATACCTTTCCATCTATCTATCTATCTATCTATCCATCCATCCATCCATCGATCTATCTATCTATCCATCCATCCATCCATCCATCCATCGATCTATCGATCTATCTATCTATCTATCTTTCTATCGATCTATCTATCTATCTATCTATCTATCTATCTATCTATTTATCTGTCTATCTACCTACGTACCTATCTATCTATCTATCTATCTATCTATCTATTTATCTATCTATCTCTCTATCTAGCGACCTTTCTATCTAGCTAGCTAGCTATCTTTCTGTCTATCTTCCTGTCTATCCATCCATATATCGACCTATCTATCTATCATTTATCTATCTGTCTATCTATCTGTCGATCTATCGACCTATCGATCCATCTATGGATCTATCTATCTATCTACCAACGTTCTTCGACATCTATCCCTCCGAAAATGGCCCCAAACTTAGAGTTGCTTGCGGCTGTGGTGCCATTTTTCGACATCCGCATGTCAAAAAGTTGTTTTTTTGATATTTTGAATTGAAAATGCGCTTCTCGTTACAGCCTTGTGCCATTTTTGACATCCGCACTTCGAAAAGTGGTCCGAGACCGTCAGTTTTTCACGTTTGGAATTGAGAATGTGCTTCGCGCCACAGCCGCGTGCCATTTTTTCCACATCCCAACTTCCAAAAAAGTGGTCCGAAGCTGGTGTGTTTGGTACATTTTGACTTGAAAATGTGCTTCGCGCAACAACGGCATGCGATTTTTACTTGAATCCACACCCGCCGCTTTAGCGAGCTTACTTTTCCACCCTCACGACCACAAATCATTGGAAAAACACAGTGTCTCGCGACTTTCCCAACATTTCGCGCATCTCTATCTTCTTTCTTCTATCTTCATTCTTCTGACTCTTTCTCTTTCTCTCTTCTACTTCAAAACTTCCTTGGACTATTGTTACGATTGTGACATGCAATTTCATTGCAAAAAAAATATGTGAAACAAATGGGTTTAAAAGACGATCCCTCCGAAAAATGGTTGAAATAAAGGCTCTAGAAAGTTGAGGTTCTTCGACGCACTGCTTGTCCCTGGCCTGCTTTTGGCTCAGTCATGGTGGGTTGTGAGCATGCCTGTTGACAAGCCCCACTGGCGCATCCGGCTGGTGCACAGGCGGCGGTGCAGCCAGTAGCCTGGGCCTCACGCCGTCGACACTGATTTGTGGGTGGTTCAGCCACTTTGAAAAGTAGTCATGAAATTGGAAATGTATATACCCCAATTTTCTGGGTGAACATTAAAAAAAACACCACCAAGTTCTCAAACATGGACACCATTGAATACTATATCACTGGCAAGTTATTGAAAGAGACGACGTGTTAGGCACCGCTCCAAAAATCTCGACACTTTGAATGATGATGAAAAAAGGAATTTCCATACCGTCCCACTACGGAGGGTTGTAGACTGATACACATGACACACAACTCCCATGTAAACATGTATACTCAAGGCCTATTGCCAGGATGACATAAGATCCTCTTCTTATCTGAAGGTAGTTAACCACCAACCCGGCAACATTTGCAACACTTCAAAAGATTTAAAACAGATTTACCAACAAGCCAAGACATTCAAAACATCATTGATACATTTAAATAGCTTAGGCCTTGGCTTGTTTCATCTTGTTTCATTGGATGATTCGGATCCCTTCAGGACTTTGGGATGGACGGGATCCAGCCACCACCAAGATGGACGAGGTTTCAACTCACGTGAAAGGTATTCGAGTCACATGGATTTTGCTCACAATTTTAGAGGTGAGAGCTTCAAAAATGTTTGAAAGTAGCTTCAGTAGACAGAGCCTCTGTCTAATGATCAAAGGATGGTGAGAACATGATAAAATGATGTAAACATGATTTTGGACACCCAAGAGGTAAAGTCAGTGATCCCTGGTCTACATGACTTTGTTCTTCCATCCAAACCTGTCAAATGTCATCCAAGTGGCAGGTTGCATTGCTTGCGAAGGCATTTTCACTTGAGCCATCATCATCGAAGGCTCCCACCTCCAGGGGCCGCAGGATGAGTGAGATTCGTCCCATTGATCCCGGTTTTCGTTTTCGGCAGTTTGGCACCTGGAAGATTGGCTATCCCAGGTACTTGGCTGACTGCTACACCATTGGGTCGATCGTGTCCATGGTTCCTGGGCAACACAGATGTGTTGCAGTTCTACGGCGTCTACGGCGTCTACCCGTTGCCCACCCGGTAACCCCCAAGGGCCTCGGATGGCCAAGAGTCTGGTCCCCATTGCTCAGATTGGTACTCCCAATTCCCGCTTTCGTCCTGAATGAAAAAACAGTGAACCTTCGGAATGCAACAGCCCACCCTTACCTATTCAAACCATCTCACATTTTCGCAAATGATTCAGAAGCATTGATTTGGGGCTTTGAACTTTTTTCACTTAGCAGTAGCATCGAGCTTGCTTTGATACTGGGCTTCATCACTGTGAAGGCATGACGGCGTTTTATGGCACTCCACTGACTGGAAGGTCACTCGAGAAACCATTGAGCTCCCCACGTACATCTCCACTGGACAGCGTTGTTCGTATTGAACATGTTCAAAGGATTCGCCTTCAATGACTGAGCTTCAGTCTGTCTAATTTGCGTACATCTGTGTAAGACACATCACCGAGTTTAAAACAAGTAGCCTTGTGATTCATTCGTGGATTCTCAAGAACATTTTCGTACTCAACCACAACTGTCTGATTGAGGTCGATAGATCTCACATTTGAAGAAGCCAAAAGGATCTCAATATCTAAGGACGTCATTGGCGTCATCTCTTGTCTGTGTTTTCTTATTGTCGTCTTTAATGTATTTATCTTTGTATAAAGGATTTCTGACAGTAGAATCCCAGTCAATAATTTTGATCCAGGATTCAAAACGTTAAAGACTACTATCTGTACCTATACAACTGTTTACATACATATACAGTACTACATTATCAATCACTGAATCACTGGCGAGTTAAAGATTTTGCATACCACTGCTACTGAGATAAAGGCTCCAAGATGGTTGCTGCCACCAGCCATTCCCTCCTTCATAGGACGGAACCTGGTACCTGCTGTCACAGCGACGGCAGAAATGCTCCAATGCAAAAAAATCAAAAGTCACCAGTTTCAAGCAACCCATCAACAAGATTGCAGGGGCACATGTCATTCTGATATGACATCATCAAATGAGCTGAATTCTGTTTGCCTATAGTAGTGGCTTGATTGATACTGCAATGACTGTGTGAAGTAACCAGTCTTTTTTGTTATTTGAATCACAGGTGTAAACCCTCATGTCAAGATGGGAGCTGCGAGCCGAAGCACTATCGAGTTGTGGTGTTTTGGCGAAAATAAAACTCCAAACGAAGTACGGTGAAATATTTTTAAAAAAAAATGAGATATGAACTGCAATGAAATATGAAATGCAGTTGAAGAGATGTGAGAATACATGAGCCTGAAGTAGGAAGCAATGAAACAAAGCTTTTCAGCATCTCCGAGTGTTTTTTACGGCACCTTCCACATCTGCGATTGCCCAAAAAGCTGGATTCAAAGTTAAACCCAACTTTTCGAGTAGCAACAGCTGGAGGGCTGTTGCAGCAGTTCCCTCTTGAAGGACGATTCAACTATGGAACAGTCGAACGACCATGCAACAATCTTTCACCCACGAATAAAGTATCCCAACAAAACAAACAAGATGTCCTTACTCAAGTCTTTTCATAAGCAAGTCGAAGTCAAGCAATCAAGAGACAAGAGATGGCCACTCCGGCAAAAAATCAGGAGCAAAATTGAGTTGGGGTTGCCCACGTCTCAAAAAGCCAATCAGATCTTGTGTCAAGCTGGGATGCAGACTCAACAAGAGCATCAACATCATGTATGTCATGTCTATGTCATCATCAGCTTTCAATTCAGTGAAAACCAACTTTCAACATGATTGCAAATATGTCTTGCTCGACAAGAATCGTGCAGAGATAAAAAGTTCTGGCTACTACACTCACGCATCCAAAGATCTCTTCGAGTAGTCCTGACCATGAAATCATAATGAAGCTGTGAAGTAATATGTAGCAGGTAGCAAGCATGCAACCTCTTGAGAAAGTCAAGCTGAATCAAGACTCCTTGATGATTCAAGGAAACAAGAAACCAACATCCCTGAAATTTCACTGGCACATCCCATCAACACTCTACATGCTATCATTTTTTTCAAAGCCACAGAAGCTCTTTGGCCATTTGAAGCGGCGCAGTGAGATGCTCACTATGTGGCTTAGCCACATGGCTTCCTTGAGATGCATCTCATTGCAACAAGTGACACAACTCCCAGCTTCCAAGCTTCCCAACATCCAGACTTAGCTACTCGGGTCGCTCTGGGATTTCATGGGCATCTTTAAGAGATAGGTCTTCTCAGCATTGAAGTACTTCTCCAATTCCACCTTCTCACTCTGGGACTCGAACCATTCATCCAAGGCTGAATCCGCAGGCCGGGACAAAATCACCTGAAAAAAACTTGGCAAATAAATGGATCCACCAAAAACTGATTGAAAAAAAGTGCTTTGCCAAGTGGATCCTATATTTTTGTTGATGTTTAAATTATCCCAACCTGTATCCTGAACTCTTCTATGTCTATTGATTCTATTGTATTCTACTATCGGAAAACCCTTGGCCTACGTCAACAAAAATCAGGTTTTCAGAAATCAAATTCCATCATCTACTTCCAAACAACGTTAAACCCATCTTCAAGAAATCATTTGGAATTTCACCGTCAAAAACCGAGCCTTAGGAGGTGAGGTGCTGGTACCCACAAAGATCAAGCCATCGGAAGCAACGGTCACGGATTGCTTGGAACCACCAATATCCAAGTCAACGTTGGTGTTGATCGCCACATCTGGCCCGGTTTCCATTGTTTCACAAATAAGGGCGCTAGTGGGTGCCTCATCTGGTAAGTTCAAGGGTTTCAACATGTAGGTCAGTGGCTGAACTTGCACCTTGCCTTCCAACACTGAGACCACTCTCTCTGCTGTTTGTGATGGACTCACCTTTTCATGGATAAGTTTTGGGTCGGTCTTCTGAAGCTTGTTGCACATGCTCACACAAGAAGACTCACCAGTGTGAAGAATCACAGTTGTGACGCCCTGAGCCATCAAGGTTTGCAAGGGTACTTCAGGACGGCCAGAACAGGTGAGGCCTGTGGTCTTGTCACAGAAAGGATCATGATCAGATTTGCTGTAGTCCTTGCCATGGCACGGGGCATCAGTAATGACCACCATCAACTTCTCATCTGCTGTCCATTCCAAATTGGCAGCTGCCAGCAATGCACCCGTGAGCTCTTCAGGTACCTTTCCACCATTCCCCAAGCCTCGGGCATGGGTACAATAACAACCAACAAGACAAAGATATCCAAACACAGTAGATTAGTCATTAGTCCGAACAGGTCCTGTATCTGCTTATGGCTTAGTTTATGGGCAATTGGAATTGCAGTTTTCTTTTAAAAAAAAAGTCGAACCAGGCAGCCTTGATCGATCCACTTCTCCAAAGCTGATGCATCTTTGGTCCAAACACCACCCAGGTTGCAGAACTTGTCTGCCGTAAAGGTGTCACTGTGCTCTTCCTTGACCTCACCACCACCAAACACGGCAACCACGGGTCTCCCCTTCTTCCGAGTGGCTTCGTCCCAGTCGTTGTAAGCCACAGCAGTCATCTCAACATCCACTGAGGCATTGGGCAATGAACCAATGCGAAGCTTCTTCATTGCAGCAAGGATCTTTGATACACTTTGTTTTGCCTGAGCCATTTGAGTTGACATACTACCTGTGTAATCCAGAACAAAGCAAAGCTGCACTGAGAGGTTGGTCACCGAAGTATCCACTGTGGGCACCTTGAAAGTTTCTGGAAGCTTGTGCAGGCTGTACACACAAGGGATATCTGAGTTGCTCACTTTAGACTCCAAGGCCAATTCCAAAGAAGCTAAGTAAGCCATGCCATTGCGACGTCCAAAGCTTTTCACAAGCTCATTCTTGGCATATTCTGTTTTGCTCTTGTCGTCCTTAGGCACTGGAAGATCTTGCAGGATGGCTCGGTAGGCACGGCCCTTGCTTCTCAAGTAGTATAGCACCAAGACGCCAATGGCAGCTCCCAAGAGCAACAGCACCCCCAACAAGCAAAGGATCAATACAATTGGGCTACTACCTTGCGGGACATCCTTGACGAAAGTCATGAAAGCCTCCAAGGACTTCTTTGATTTGAAGTCATGAGGTTTGCAATTGCTGCGAATCCAACAATGATTCTCCGTTGAACTCCATTGATCCTTGGTCTGGAGAACTGCACACTCACAGTCACTATGCTGAAGACAAAGATCCGCACACTCCTGTTCAGTCATCCCATCGATGTCAGCAACAAGATCATGGCTGTCAGAATTGGCAATGCTTCCAGCAAACACTGAGAAGGACCAAAGGTGTCTTGGCAACTTGATGTACAACTCCAGAGTCCCACCACCTTCATAGTCAGGATGAAAATACAGGCAATCAGCCTGCAATTGACAGCTGCTTTTTGCTGGGTCGAACAAGGCACAATCGCAAGCCATTTCCGCGTCACAAGCATCTTTGCAACTCGCTGAATCTCCAGACAATGGTTTCCCAAAGGTAGTACCTGACGCTTTTGAAACGTCAGGTATCTCCATGAACTTCCCTCCATGCGCCAAAGGCAACAGACTGACCAGCCACAGCATCACTTTGGAAAGCTGCCTGGAGGTCTCACAAAAATACCAGGCCCCCCAGGCCGCAATTTGAGCAAACTCGAATCGTTCGGAGTTTAGTCACGGCCTTTCAACAGCTGTCTTTCCTGCATTCCACCAGCATGGATCCCGCAACATCTTTGGATTATTAAGGAGATGCCCCCAAATGGTCCAAATCCTCCCCGGAATCGCCTGCCTTTGCCACATTTGATCCAAGTCGAAAGGATCTCCTCAAAGGCGACTCCCAGCTTGGCACTTGTAGAAATGTCGGTTGACATGGAAAAACAGTGGACCCTGCTGCCCTACAATAGCAACCAGAAACCACCCGATGTGCCAAATACAGTATAATATTTAGTTCCAAATTCAATCTAGTCACATGGAGTTCTCCTTCTGCCTATCTATCTGCCTATCTGTCAATACACCTACATACCTAATTACCCCCATTCATTACATACTTGCATACTTACGTTCCTACATACAGACATAATTACACATACAGTATCGTCGATCAGTCTTTCCATCTTTCCATCTTTCCATCTTTCTATTTTTCTGTCTATCCATCCATCTATCTAGCTATCCAGCCAGCCAGCCAGCCAGCCAGCTCATTATCTACCCATCTATGTACCCCATTTATCTTCCTACAGACCTATTTATATCCAATTTACCAATGATTAGAAATTATAAGTTCAATTCAAAGTTCTAGAACAAGTGCCAACATAGTGACATAGGCCATTTCAGCAAGCACAGTTTAAATGCATTTCTTTCACTACGTGCCTTCATAGGAGTCAATGTCGAGCATGTCCAAACCAGTTTGGGATGTACCACCTGAGACCGATGACGGAACCCTTTATAGATACGAATGTTATCAACAATGCGCCGTCCATCTGCTCTATGTTGCTTTCAGGTTTTGCCACGGGTTTTCTATCTTCCATGTACAGTGATTAAGTCCAGGATGATATCAACAGAATGGTTCAGGATTCAGAGTTCAGATTGAACGACAATTTTGGACCGGTGGCGACCAATGTTGAGGTCCATGCAAGTTGAACACAGTGACCTGCTCCAACAAACAAGAATCTGACATCTCAGAAAATGATTTCATGTGATTTTTTTTGTCAACATGCATTCGCGGAATCTATTTTACAGGCAAACCGGATGCTTGGTTCAAGGCATTCGCAGAGTTCAACATCCGAGCGGTTTCGGCACCGCTATGATCCAGCCCCCGGAAAAATGAAAACTTGAGCCAAGCACCAGAAGAGTAATCTGAGTTGTGGGTAAAGTCGCTAAAGTTCTGGTTTTGAAATTGAACCAATTGCATCTATAAACACCTTTTGTTCTATACAAAAAATAGTTTATTGTTCAAATACAAAAACATGTTGGGTTTCGTCCCAAACATTCTCAGCACCGACCTACACCGTTGGCATTTGAGTTCTTCCAAGCTTCAATTCCCTTAAATCCATAGGTTGCTGTGTTTCAAGTCAAATTCGCAACGGTTTCTGTTTGGCTCAACCTTGCACTGTTCCAGTGCAAGCAACACGGTGCCACGTCTCCCATGTTCATTCGCTATCCAAACATGAATGGAAATGATAGAAGCTGAATTCATGAATTGAACCGTGCTCCCCTTCAAGTCACATCTTAAAATCAAAGGAAAACGTCTGGTACCTCTGCCATGGTACCTCTGTAGGTTTCCACAGTTTTAGCACTAATTATCACTAATTATCATGAAATTACCTTTTTTGAAACTGATGTCTTATCATTACGGAATGTCATTTTTTTTCACGTGTTTCATGTTTTGTAAGCAGGAACTTGCCAATCAACGTATCTGTCACCCCTGCGGTGAGACAGGTTCCATTGTGACGCTTTGCAAACGAACAGTTCACCAGCTCTGAGAGCACGGTGCCAGCTGATCTTACACCCGCAGTGGGCGCAATTTTTTTGTTTAAGCATGTTTTGCATTGGAAACTGAAACCAAGACTCATGAAAGTGCCACTGCTCAGCAAAACAACATTGCAATGCCAAAAATGAAGTCCACTATTAACCACGTTACAAACAACTAAAAAGTCAAACTTAAAAAACGAGCGGACGTCGAAAGAACACCATTCAAACTTCGTAAAGTTGACTATACTCCCAACAACCTACAAACAACCAGCAAACAACCAGCAAACCACCAGCAAACAAGGTAGCCGGCTGATACGGCGCCCTTGCGTGTACCACGTTTCTTTTTTTGTAATTCTGAGTTCTGGAACCTGAAACGCGCTATTTGTGGTACTTTTGAAAAGCCCTGATGTTAATGCACATGAATTTCGTGTGGCAGGGCCATGACTCCAAGAGGAAATTTGGTGTTTCGCCATACCGAAACGATGATTTCAGAACTGAAACTGAAAAAAAAACATTAGATTTTGTGTTTTTCAAAGCCGATCACCCAGACTCATCTTTGGACATGTGTGAAGTATGCACCGAAGCAGTCCATTCCGTAGCACTTTGAACACGGGT
>DF243430.1:0-39670 GCA_000507305.1 Breviolum minutum Mf 1.05b.01 | reverse complement strand
TTTTTGCGGTCAGAGGCTCGAATCCACCCTGGTCACGCGGCGGTTATTTTCGGCCACGTGTGGCAGCTCGAAACGGCATACCGCACCGTGTGCCATTTCGTCTGCCCTTGGCCGACCTTCTCTCCTAGTCCACTCTGCTACCTTCTGGGCCATGTGTGGCAGATCGAAATGGCACACCACACCGTGTGCCATTTGGTCTGCCTTTGGCCGGCTTCTTTTCCAGGTACGTTACGTCCTCTTGGCGTGTCAGCACCCCGAATCTGCCGCGTTTTCGCTCAAAAGAAGGTAGGTATATTTGATAGATGGGATATGATAGGATAGTCTATATTAGATATCATTTTTCTTGCGGGCTTGACAGAAAAGACGCGTGCTGGCTTTCGTTCACCCCCCTCACAGGTATTTTATACTTGTGAATTCTCCCTTTTATTTGTTGACATCATTATTATTATTCCCATAGAGCTTCGTCTACAGTTGTTCTCCGCCATTTTCCACCGCTGTGGCAATGAGATTTATTGCCGATGTACTGTTTTTTGGCCCTAAGGACATGAAGGATGCTGAGCAGCCCAGTAGCAAGGTTCTGCCGTTCAAAATGTGGGAGTCTATGGCGTTTTTTGTCCATTTTGGTGTGTTGTGTTGAGCTGCGCAGTTAGGAGGCTACCATGATAAAGGCCACCTCAATGATTCGGGTAGACGGGTAGACTTGACTGAGGTTGAAATGCCTATCACGATCTGAATAACTCAAAATAATGGGACTTTTTGCCCATCAAATCCACCGGGCAGGCGGGCGGCAATCTACCAACCTGCTACTTCTTGGCCACCAGTGCCAAGTGTACCAAGGCCCGAGGGGACAAAGAGCTGCCTTCCAAGCACCCATCTCCTGGTAATTGAGGAAACCCTCTCTTTTTTAGCATACCTATATATATATATATTGTCTGTATACTATACACATATTTGTAGAATGTAAAACGATGAGTCTAATGGGTCAACGGGTTTAATGATATTGTCATCACAGCTGGTACCCTGCTGAAACAGGCCCCCGGCTGCCGCCATAGAATGCCTGACCAATGAAACACTGGAGGCTTTCGATATCTCCCTATGTTGTTTGTAGGCTTTTTATCTTGGACAAATAATAGGGTTTCAGAAAGGAAGTGGAGCCAGTATTAAGCAGACTGGCAACTACTAGAAGGTCACCCACAGAAGTAGCACAGTGATGAAGTTCCGCATCAGAATTACAGTATATACAATTAGCAGATTCCAGACAAACAAAAAACTTGAAACTGGTACAAAATAAATAGATTGCATCATTTGCATGGGACATTCTGCCTTGTGTCTCAGGGCTATGAGGGTGACTTTCAGTGGGTCATTGAGCTGGAGAAAGGATGGAGTCCATGGATGCCAGGAAATGAGCCCTACTATGGTGCAACGGATGCGCCCCTGAAGTATACTCTGGGACGCTATGATTTTGAGGCACTTGTTGAAGAATAGGAAACCTGATGAAAGTGTGGGGAGGGGATGCATAGTTCGGCCATTTCTGCTGGGAAGGAGATTCGTGATATCTCAACATCATTGCTTGACTGGTAGGTTCACTTCGACACGGAGACCAATGGCACACAGACAAACCTCACCACTGGGAAGGCCCGTCGGATTCAAAAGCTCCAAAAGGGTGAGCCAATGCCAGCCTGGGAGGGCACTGGCATCCGCCGCCGTGCAGCAACCACGGCCGCTGGTCAAGCGCCCAAGGATCCCGGAGCCGTGCCAGCCCAGTCGGCAGCACAACAGGCGCAGCAAAACCGGGCACAACGGCGAAGCGGGTATGATGCTAACAAGCCCTTGCAGCCGAATTCATTGCGGCCACAGGCTGGTTCGGAGGGTCAGGAAGTGGAATTTTTTGTGTGATGAAATCATGTCAGCCCATAGTTGCTGTAGAGGCCTAGTATTCTTCTTGAGACAGGTTGGGATCATGTTTGCTGAGCAAACTTCATGGAAGGTCTTCATCAAACCGACTTGACATGCTTTCCTTGTAGGTGTCACAGTCTGCCTACCAACCTCCGGTGGCTCCAGCCGCCAAACCACGGACTCCACAAACCACAGCTCCAGCATCTGGGCAAGTTCCACGTTATATGCGGCCCTTGAAATCAAAGGCATAGGCTTTTCGCATAGAGAGTCGCTTTTCGCCTCTGAAACTAGGCTGCCAAGAATCGGTGGTGACCGGGTCAAGAGGCACGAGACCTGTAGGAATTAGGAACTGGTATCATCTCCTAGTCAAAAATGCGTCAGGTGCACTTTTTTCTGAGAGAAATCTCAAATTCTTTTTATGATAATTGTGGGAAAAGGCACTTTAGCCTTGGACTTGAGGAGGTGGTGCGGTGGAGTCCTTGTGCAACAAGTGCACAAGTTCTCGGCTGGTTCCTAGTTTCTGCCCGATCGCCAAAAGGATTTCTTGGTGTGGAAGCTTCAGGTGTCATGTGCTTGGTTTTGCTTTCTTTTCTGCAAGTAGTTCTTTCATTTATCATTTTTTAGTAGCAGCAGCATATTCCAGAGAAGAAAACTTTGTTGGAGCCAAGATGGAACCAAGCACAAAGAGGTCCTGTAGCGTTTGAATTTTACCTGGAACTGAGTGGCAACTTCATATGCGCAGAATGTTTTCAAAAAAAGGCGCAAAGGGAGAAACCGCCCAAACCCATCACTGAGATGACATGGAGCTGCGAGGGTAGTCTTTCAACTTTCATCCACACGGGCTTCATGATGCAGCGGCTTAGTAGTGCTGTGTTTTTGGAAGCCCGTTAGCTCAATAACAAAAGCATTAGTAGGATTGTTGGAAGGTTATGTAAGCTTGATTGGTGTTTGAGCTTGCTTATGACTCAGCGTGCAGTTGCCAATGGCCATCCCAGAGAGTACTGGTACCTGGTAGCCTTGCGCATATTCCACCTCCTTCCATGACCATCGTTGGTAGAAGTTCTGCCCGCTGAATGTGTTCGATTGCCAGTAACTTTGCAAGTTTTGTTAAGGCCTTGATTGGTCAAGAAGGGGCCATTTGCATGAAATAGCCGCAGGTCCCGGCCAATGCCAGCTCTCGTCAGTCCAAGGTGGTGCCTTGACTAGTAAGATGGGGAAGGCGTCGCCAACTTGTGATGTGTGTGCTTGAGACATGCGGAATAGAAACCTACCTATCTGCCTGCCTACTTATCTATCTATCTATCTATCTAGCTATCTAGCTATCAAGCTATCTATCTATCTATCTATCTATCTATCTATCTATCTATCTATCTATCTATCCTGCTAGCTTTTCTACTTTGATGCAATCATTAGTTTTCGAACTTGTTGTCGTAAAAGGTGAGTCTTCCCTTTGCAGACGCATGATTTTCGCATGCCAGCCCTGAAGATGGGAGTTTGAGAGACATGGATGAGAACATGTTAGTTTTCTCATGACTTGTGACATGGAAAGATGGGTTTTGCTGATTGTGATCCAGGGATCTATGCTATCAGACCAAGGTGAAATCCCGGCCGACCTCAGAGGCTGGCTATGAAGGCAGAGAGCATGGGTTTTTCTCCGGGCGGCCATGGGAAACGGCCATTGTTGATGGACCATTAGTGACAAGGTTGGCCATATCCACACACACACACATACACATCAGATTAGATATGATGATGCTGATGTGAAATAGGTTCAACAGAAAGCACACATAACGGCCTCGAGGGCATTTTGTCTTTTCACAATAAAATTGGAAGGTGTTGCTGAGGAATGTTTCAAGACAGCATGTTCACCATATGTACTTCAAAGATGCCGGACTCCCAAATAGTTTTCCTGGTTTTTGGCATGTGGCTAGTGCCTCCTGTATTAATGATAGGCAGTCCTGCTAGCGGTAGCAATTGTCCAGCACTCAATGGATTGGAAGCGGGTAGAAGCGGTGTGGTCAATTCATTCACCTGACCCAGCTTACAGATGGATGGTGTCTCCGATGTTCGTTTTTTTTCTCCAAAAATTCCAATCCAGACTACGACGTGCGCACGGCGGGTCCCTGTAAGGTTGTCTTCCACTGGCGTGCCTTTGTGGAGGGGTTCTGGCCTTGTTGCTGGTGATTACTCTCCTGAAAGCTCCTTGGCGGCAAGATGGATGGTGGGATACTGGCAGGGCCAGCGGAAAAGGGAAGGGACGTGGTATGTGACCAAGAAGTCACGCAGATGATGCAAACAAAAATCATTATGCAGTTGAAGTCTTGAGTTTAAAAATCTAATTAGACTTCTCAGAAGATACATGTGAAAAAAGGATGAATGGAAGCCGTTCAGGTTCAATTCCTCTGCTCATGTGTTGGTGGGTCTTCCGCTGCTCGTTTCATGAGGTCCAGGAAGACAGGGCAGCAGATGCACAATCCTTTGACTGCCAGGCAAGGATTTATTTTCCCTTCGGGCTGGGCAGAGTTTTGGCCTTATCCAGTAGATGGTTCTGAAAGGGTGGATTAAAAAAACCCGGAAAAACCTGGAAAAACACTATGAACAGTCTAAGACTCTAAGACATAACATCTTAAATGACCATAAAGATTCAGAGATTCAGATGGATCAACATGGTAGGCAGTGGGTCTGAAGCTGGCCATGCTGAAACAGTTCGGAAAGAACGAGGGCAGCGTCAAGGCCAGCAACCTGAAGCCCCCGAAAGAAGCTTCCCACCATCGGCTTCCAAGCTGCAGCTTCCTGGCCAGGCTGGTTTGGATGTTTGGGAGGTGGGATGGTCTCCAGAGAAGAGGACCTATTGTTGTATCTTGGCGTCAATAGCTTGTAGAGTCCTTGGATGTTGCTCCTGATGCTCTTAATAGTCTGAGACTAATACAGGCTTGTAGCTGGCGAGGATTTCAAAGAACTAATGCTTGAAAATCTTGCAAGCCCTCCCAAACTTACCGAACACCGAACAAACTCTTTGAGGGCTCAGTTGTTTTGTCTTTCACCCATCTCCTTTGGTCCCTTTGAGGTAAAAAGCATGGTGTTGGCTGCAAGTCCTTCAACTGCGAAGGAGATGAGCCACTCTGGACATTGGAGGAGAGAAGGTGTGGGATGCTGATTTTGTTGTAGAGCGGGGAGTGTTGCAGGGTCCCTTGATGTTGCAGGGTCGGGGATGTTTTCAATCACTGCAATTTAGATTGCATTTGCAAACTCGTGGCATGGTGCAGCATGTCGAGTTGTGAAGGCCCAGGTCTGTCGACGTTTTGTGGCAGGCTTCTATATGAAGATCAGGATTGGACATGATTGGAAGAGATACGCATTGTGAATATAAGGCATGTGTACGTAAATGTATGGTGTTTCTTTATTTCTTAGAATCCTTAGTGGGCCTTTAATTGATTGGGCACCTTTTGCCTTTGTCCTTTGGATATCCTTCGATCATCCCAGCTCTTTCGACTGCTTGGCGCACAAAGTGGCATAACAAATGCGCTTTAAGACTGGATTGATGAATTGGCAATTGTTGATCGTGGAAATTCTTTCTATATGTTTGTATCTTCGACGCGAGTTCCCAAGTGTTCCATCAGGTGGTGCTGCGACATGAAAGGCCGTGGCACCGACTGCCGGACGGTGCCGCCCTACGTGGGGGGTCCCAACGTACAGGGAAGCGACTCGCACAGATGTGTGAAACAAGTTGGGTTGTGGTTTCATGTGTTTTTCTTGAACGGTTTTTTGCACTCCAAAGGCCAGCAAACTACAGGACATCTTTGGCAACCACAATTTCTTGCTTACCGAGGATTGTAAGACAGATCTGAGGCCCAAGGAAGATTGGCCTGGGGCAAAACGATCATGGCACCTGGGTTTGCAAGTAGTTTTGTTGTGGGATTGCTGTAATCAAGCACGGCTTATGACCACGGGTGGAAAGCTAGTCCCAATCATCAGGGGTATCACCTTTGTATCACTTTGAAGTGGAGAAAACTGCTGAATGAATTGACTTGCAGGGATGATGGAACAGCATTGCATGAGGGCAGACATTGAACTGTGGAACCATGTCATTTTGGTCATTTGCCGGATGCTTTTGCGATGCTGCAGGTGTTGTGCAAAGGAAGGCCTGGGTTGCGGTGATGGTGAGGTAGTGCCGCCATGTCTTGCAACAGGTGGCTCCGCTACCCAGATGACTCTCATTCTCCAACATTGTCCAATAGGAAATGACCATCGCCTAAAAGGTGGCAACACTGGCAAGTGGGAAAGCTGAAGCAGCTGATGGTTTCAGGGTTCTGCCAGCTATATGGCTAGTTTTTTTCACTTGCAATTGATAGCTACTCAAGCGTATTGCTTCGGTGGGGCAGATGCATGTGTGCCAGGGTGGCATCAGTCAACTACTTCGCATAGCTTAGCATATTTCTAGGGGCCTTGCCATTCCAAATTGCATGGCAGGGTCAGCCGGAACAGACTGCTGGTGGCTTGTTTGGCTGGTGGCCCTTCTCCCAGGCATTTCAAGATTCCATACATGTGGCCCTGGTAAAAAAGGGGGACAAAGCCAGAGGTGGAATGGACTACTGCTAGATCACCATATTCCTTCTGCGGCTTGGGAGTGAGACGTATTTCCGGACTGTTTGGGCTCAACAGGGCGTGCTAAACCACTACCAAATTCATAACTTGGGCTTGAACTCGTTCCCATTGCGTCGTCAGTTTTGCTATTTATGTTTTTATGTATCATGTGCACGTTACATACGCAGATAGAATGTCACACACGCACACATAAATATCTATTAGCTCCGAAGCCTGCAGGCCACCTCACAACCACAGTCCAGCAGCGAGGCGAAAGAGGCGCAACAAGGGGAAGGTGGAGAGTGGAAAGACATTGAAACCGGGGTTAACCAGCCATGTATGTAGAAGTAGCAATATATATAATATAACATATGTTTTTACATAAAGGGAAGTTACATATTAGCTCCTGTGATTGAGCACATGCTTAGTGGGATGATCATCCAACTGTTGATGGATACAATCCGGGGGAACGAGGTGATATGACAGATATAATACCATGAATTACATCTTTTTTAAATTTAGAATAAATCATCCCAACAGGTGCAGGATTTTGTCTATCAGCACTTGGCAGTTGCCAAGAAGATTTCATGTGATCGGAGGGGAGCCATTTGGAGGCACCAGAAGATCCCCTTGACCACATAACAGGGTCTGTTGTAGGGCGTCTCTGTGAGACGGCGCGACGCAAAGCCCGATAGAGAGAGAGAGAGGATTTAACAAGATTGGAAAATGTAAGGGGTGGCACACATTTCATGTTGGAGATAATTGAATGGCTGTATTTTCAAAAGGAGAGCAGCAAAGGTTTGGCAAAAACCTTGGTTGCAGTCTTTGGAAGCACCGACCCAGCACAAAGGAGGGGACCAACACAAGAAGGCTTTGATTGGGCCTGCCTCTTTTACGGAGATGTTTCCACGATTTGTTTCCGGGCAGATCTTCAACAAGATGGCCAAAGTGATCGGTGATGCAGCAGATGCCATAGCCTTGGAAAATTGCAAAGTTGACTTGGTGGTTGGAGGTTGGAAAATTGTTGGGTTGCCCCTGCTCCCAGTAGCTAGTGGCGAAGTCAGCAGCTTCCATGTGTGCACTGCAGATGCTTTTGGGTAGCACTTCCCGTGGGGGCTCACCACATGATACCACATTGTGTTGACAAGGTTGAGCCGTTCATTCATTAGTGATGCCTAGCATAGGTCGCCGTGGGCAATGAATCAAATGACCATCGATAGATTTCCAGATTGAGCTTCCAAGTAGGTGATAGCCAATCCGATTTCTCCGTACAAAAGTCCCCTAGAGGACGACAGCTCGTCATACTGATACACTACACGTTTCCGATGTTGCGATGTGTTTATTTTCCTCTGTGCTCTTGAATTGATGTTTGGATTCCCCGCACTTTGTGAACATAGCCTCAAGCCATTTATTGCCAGGATTTTAGTTGGCCCCTTCATTTCCCTTCATCACCTCACGTCTTCATTAACCTACAAACGGGTGAACCCCATGTCCCCAGGCTCAGCGTGTGGCGAAGGCGATCATTTGAGGGATTTGCCGATGGTATTCAGGGTTGTAATTTGAAACTGACACTTTCCGTCTTCAAAATTGGCTTGAGTAGAAGGGGTTTCTCATATATTCATCTATGATACAGTATCTATGTCTATATCTATACGTATGTTTGGAGTAATTCACCTGTTTCGCCTTTTCTCCGACCGGGGGAATCGAAGCTGAATCACCTTGTGTTACCTCCAGGGCGGTGCTGCTGGTGAAACCTCAGCTGCTTGCAGGTGGTGACAGCACAGCAGCTATGGTAGATCCTTAAGAATCTGACATTAATTCTTAAGAAATGATGATTCAAGATTGGTGTTATCTGACATCATGATGATATCCTACTTCAGATTGATTGTCCCTCTTTTGGTTCCTAGCTCCTTTACAGTGAAGCCAGAATCTTATCCTTGCAGGACTGAGTGCTACCTGGACACCGTTGTTGCGACCTGCAAAGACTGGGTCGTTGATTTCAGCAGGAGTGGGCCACATGGCCGGGTGCTTGTAGCTTGGGAAGTGATGTGTGCAGATGCCAGACACCTTACAAGTGTGCCTCTTGATTCTGACCAACCAGCCTTTAAAAGCAAAAGGAGCATGAAGGGTCAGGCTGCGAGAAGCCAGACAAGAAGTCAGAGCTGATTTGAATATGCATATTTCTATATAGCATACTGTGATATATCATATAGCTTATGTATACACCATTTTAAAGGTATATGTGTACACATACACACACACATATATATATTATATATGTATACACACACACATATATACCTTCGGAATCCATTACCTTCTTTTTTTTGGGTATGAAAAAAAAACATAGGTTTTTTAAAAAAACCTATGTTTTTCTAAAAGCCCCATAATCCAGTAATAGCTTGTTTTATATTGGAAAGAAGGTAATGGATTCCATGAATGATTTGGATACAACATGAACATGCTAAACATAACATCACTCAGTTGAAACCCTCCAAGTCCCACAACACTCGCCTTTGAATTTTCTACTGCAGCAAACCGGCCTTCGAGTAAGCTGCATATGCAGCAACAAGAAACCTATCAAGCGAGCGTTGGGCCACTTGTCTAATGCTGACCCGTCGTGAAAGCCTCGAGGACCGACCAACACAGTCCTCATCCATCTGGCAACAATACAACATGGGGTTAACGCTCGTTTGTACATTCCGGCCATTAACCTGTAACTCGATCATTAGGTGATGAAATATATGCAACTTTGGGTAAAGAGGAAAACACCATTGCCTGCTCGCCCTGAACATCGTCATTGCAAGCGCTGAATATGTGCACAAAAACTGAAGCCCTTGTTCGGACACAAACTCGCATTCTTGCTCCGTCAAAAAAGCTCCAGCCCTGTAAAGTACCGTGAACAACGCATTCATGCGATACGTAGCTGCCCGACATTGTGAAATCAACCCTTCAGCATCTTGAGGTAATAGTTTTTCGAGAAAATCAACCAACCATTTCATGAAGTTGCTGGTGAGGGCACCTTTGTGCCAGTTCCCCATCGCCCCAGAAGCGTCCCCATAAGACATCAAGTAAGCAGTTATTTTGCTAATATGTGCCTGCCGCCTCTGACTGGCACACCACTCCAAGTAGTCAGCGGTAAGATACTCCCATTTTTCATCCAAATTGTTGCACGGAAGAAAAGGTAATATCGTTTGAACCACACTTGCCACCCATGATCGCCCAAATCCCAAGTGAACCACATGCCAAATGTCCGACTTGAAAAATGAAGCAGGGTCCCCGCGATTGTGGGGCAGGTGCTTAATCAATGATGGTGTCCTGACCCATGGCAGCTTCACTCCGACCGTAGATGTCCACTTCGGGTTTTCACTTGCGATTTCTTCGCATGGAAATGATCGTGTGCCAGCCAAGCAGTAAGGGCAAACCCCTTTCGGTGGCCCACGTTCTTCCCCTCTTTTCGCCGTCGTGTTGTAAGATCTGTAAAAGTGTGCAACTTTCGTAAGGTATGGGGCATCTCCCTTCACACCAAGGATGACTACCCGATACGTAATCCCACCTCTCATTTCGTCAACAACCCCTTGCTGTAACAATTTGTTGCAAGACTTAGCAACATACTCCATGGCAGTGTGAAAGAGTTCGGGATTGGATTCATAGGACGTCTTTGGGATTGTGTGGAGCACGTACCTGGTTGTAAAAGTATGCCCAGCAAAATTTACTTCTAATTTTTTTCCAGCTGTTTTGCGCACACGTTTTTCATCATACCCTCGACCAAGAGCACTCTGTAGTGACGTTACCATAAGCCCACCTTTCTTCAAAGTACGCCCCTCGTCCCCGTGCACTAGCCAAGCCGCCGTGTGGGCCAAGTCGACATCGGACATCTGAAAAAGTTCGAAATCAGGATTTATTTTTTCATAGACTCGCCAAAATTCTTTCCAGTTACGACAAGCTCCATCGTAATCATGTCGGTCACACCCAGCCATAATAGGCCAAAGGCCCTTTCTCACTGAAAATCGAAGCCATGACTCTGGAGATATCCATGGAATGTTGACTCCATTTGCATCTATTATTTCAGTAGGAATATCCAACTTAGTCTTTTGTTTCTTCATTGTCCTGTGGACATCCCTTTCAGAATTATGTAGGTGACAATCTGCCCATAGTTGCACGCCGGTTCGTGCAGCTACCCCCACCCCCATGTCATCCGCAACCGCTTGCGCCGTGAGAATCTGACTGGAGCAGCTGGCCTCAGCACAACGAATCGAATCCGTAGAATCTTGATGGTTAATCACTGAGTGAAACGATTGACAGCTGGTACGCTAAGGGGAAACAAACAAATCATATCAAATTCGAGGTGGATAGGTGGTGAGTCTACTCAACATGGAAAATTGAAAGAGAAAACGAAAGTATCTTTGAAGCATGCACTCGTACGTATTATCCGCATTGCAAAAGCTGAGCTGTAGTTGCCGGAACACTTTTTGTCAATGCTACTCCGTGGCCAATGGTTTGACCAAATGAATCTTCGCTAAGGCTGCACAACTATGAATGGAAAAGCGACAATCAACTGTTGAAAGTCACATGCCCACAGACTAATTCCACATTATTTTGCAGTCTACTATGTTTGCAAAGCTTTGCTTTTAACCTGCATGCTTGGTCTTTGCCAACTCTTGTAGACAACATATGTCAGATACGGTCCCGAATCAACGTCTTTCAATGTGTCACCTCCACTTCGTATATTCTTGCACCCTTGTAAGCCTCAGTTGCAAGGGGTTCTCTTATGTAAAGAGGCGTGTTGATTGAAGGCAATTTGAAACGCATCATGGGAAGAAGTCTAATGATAATGCAAATCTGTATACTGTAACATTGATGCAAACAGGAAACTTCCATAACGATCAATGAGTGCAGCTTCAAGGAAAGCTGGTCCATGAGGGTTGGAAGCTGCATAGATCACTAGCATATGGTCATACTTATCCCTCCCATACTTATATCCAAAAGCTGCATTGTGCCACCTCACCGCAGCATCGTGAGTAATTCCAAACTTGAAGGTCATAGGTTTGAGTTTGGCATGTAACTTGTCAAACAACTCCACACTATGCTGAAGTACTCGACCCGCAGTCGCAGCGGCTTTTGGAAGGTTCAGGGACAAGGCTGGGTCCAACTCTATTTTTCGGAAGACATCCTGGGACCTCTGCAAATGTATCAAATCAGGGAGTTGTAGATAGCGATCTTCCCAAACAGAAGTGTCAGAAGTGTCAAAGCGATCCACACCAGTAGTATCATGTTCCAAGGGCAAAACATCAAATAAACCTTTCTCTGATTTGTCTTTCGGTTTTCCACTGGCAATACATTTCAATCGTTTGACAGGGGGGTTGGTGAGATCACGCTGCCAAGCATAAGGGCCCAATGAAGCCTCAGATGTCACCACTAGATCATGAATGAATCATCATTGGAAATCTTCGAGTCAATTATGAAAAGTGTCTCTTTCTTTGAGGTTTTTTCATCTAAAGTATCTGTTGTTTATAGATCGATCCAAGTAGCTGGCCGATGGCAAGTCAGTATCTCGATGAGCTCATCATCAGACGTTTCCATGGCACATCTCCAGATGCAAAAACTTGAGAGTATTAAATTTATATAATCATGTGATAAACTTGTTGATTTGGCATAGTTTGTTCGAATGGCAACTACCATCTAGATTCAGAAATTGCAGCGTAACTTAAATTTGTTTAAGATTGATCCTCATAACATATATTGTCATGCATTTGTGCCTAGGACCAAGAGCCTAAACTTCACAACCCCAGACGGCCACTGCGAGTGTCCCAATCGAAAACGTTCTGAATTTTTGCAAGCGAGCCATGCCGAGAGTCTGGCTCCTTCGCCCACATTGGCTGCAAAACGCTTGGCTGATCTTCCAACGTTACCTGGCTGCGAAGCAAGAAGTCACAGGGTTGACTGGCCGTGGAACGGCCAAGGGTGGGGTTGCGAGTGGATGCATTCATGACCATCTTTTTGAAGTTGCTACTATATAGAGTAAGGAGTAAGGGCTTTAGATACCATAACTTGAAAATCCACTCCATATGCAGTTGTTTTTTTTGCAACCACAAATCAGCGTAAGCTCTGCGTGTTTCGTTTGAGATGAGTGAAATCCCACCAAAAAGCCAGGCACAGCGCATAAAATATAAACAATAGTCTTCTGATTTCGGATGAGTTTAAAGTAAAGTTTGTTGGAAAATCATTTTTTAAAAACTGTTTGCAAATTGACCTCAATGAGAAAGAGCGCTATGGCACGGCGATTTGCCCCAGAAAGATGGATTGTATCTCTGTAACACAATCCATGGTAAAAGCCGAATCTAACCTCATAACGTAGTGGGACCTTTCAGAACCACTGACAACCCTCAGCTCTTTCCGAAGAAGCATCTCACTTTGCTTCTCCCTCATTCTTCACCGCCGGTTTCTTGAAATGCTTCTTGGCACTCCTGCGGTAGGAACTAAGACAGGTAAATAACACCACTTTCTTATTTTTGGATGGTACTATTCTGTTATCATCAATTTATTTCTTGATGTTAGAATCCATCAAGGCCCCAACCGAATCTTGGCTTCGTTCTGGGCAACTTTGGTGCACCTAGGTTTGCTTCCAATTTTTTTAAGGGCCCAACCTAATGTTTTAAGCTAGGACTTCAAACAGCGAAGTTGATATATGAGATTGGGTGCTGCTCAGCTACGTAAAGTTGGCAGATTTCATTAAGGTCTCAGCTTCCTGACTCCACCTTGGTGAGTGAATGTCACTTGTGTTGTTGGTGTATATATTGCCAAAACAAAGCTAGTCACAAACAACATTGTTGTAGGTTTCTTCACCATACACCAAAAAATCGAATGAATTTTGTAGACAATGAAATCAAATTGATGAATTGGTATTATCTTTAAATCCATGATGTGCCAGTAAGCAACTTTTCATCGTGATTATCACGTTCACCCTTTGCCACATGCTCGGAGAGTTTGTTGAACTCGGTATCCAAGGTAGCGAGGTCAGCGTTCACGGTGGAGATGGCCCTGAATTTCGGATTGGAGAAGGGGCCTATGATTTATAGGGAGGTGGGGTGGTATGAGTTACTTGGTGTGATTTTTTTTGGCCAAAGAAATATTAGAGGTGCATGCATGTGCACGGTATAAGGTAGTCCAGGCTAAGATCTCTAATCTTCAAACATTGGCATCGTTCAATTTTTTTTACCAATTATTTCATTAAGCTGAGACACTTCTTGGCAGTTGGATCATCTGGATAGTTCTTCTGCAAGTCATTAATCAGGTTGCGAAGCTTGGTAGACTTTGCAAGAACCGACTCCGTGACTTTGCAAAAAACATCCTTGGACCTGTTGGCCTGACAGTGTTTTCGAACATGTACGGGATAAGAATGGGTATAGAGGGATGCCCGGGAAGAAACTTTCAACAAAGACCTCCAAGTTCAAAAAGGATGTACTAGAAAAAAGCATTCAAGTTGGAAAGGTGTTTGGGGATATAGTCTACTGGAATTCGAATGAACATGAATTTGTTGAATTGGGTTCCAGCCAGCATCAGCTAGCCTCACTAGTTGTGGCAACTGCTTCACTGTTTGCAGCACGCAAACGTGCTTGAACAGCGTCGACTCTCTTGGTATCCACATCACCAATGCTTGCTGCATCCTTGTCCTCCCAGGTTGAAGGTGATACTTGGGAGGCTTTTGCCCTAGAGATCTGTAGAGTGCGACTTGGTATGAATGATGGAGACTTGGTTGATCATTAGGAAATTGGAAACTGGATGATGCTCTGTCATGTGAATTTATGCGTCCTCTGCGATTTCTGTTTGTTGCTCGCTGTGGATGCGCTCATTTTGGATGTTGTCCGTCTCACGTACTTCAACATGGTATTCATCATCTCCACCATATTTACAGCGCCTTCAAAAGGACATATGGAATTGAGAAGAAATGGGCTATCCAAACTAGATGGGTTTGGAAATTGTGAAACATCTATTTTGGATTATTTTGGTCATCATCAGGAAAGAAACCAACACAACACAAAATCATTATACAGGAAAGGTTCTCCAGCATTAAGATGGTCGTGTCAAAACATTCAATCAAAAATATGTATTGTATCAAGTTTTCACCATTAGATATCAGGCCTCACCAAATGAGCAGCGTCTTGCTCACAACATTTGATAGCCCCAGCGATCTTCTTCCTCATGGGTGCAATTTTGGTGTAAATATCTATTCACTTGTTGATTGGCTAAGACTCTAATAAAACCTACCGCCAAAGACAACACATGGGAAGCAATTCAAAATAGATTGGATTCATCATACTATGTTCATGGATGCAAATTCGTCAAGATTCGCACCCCACTTAAGAACCTTGGCCATATCTTCCTTGGAATACCACCCCCTCGACACATCGGTCAAGGTCTTGTCGTTCTTTGTGACCGTCTTCTTCTTGTACTTGATGAAGCGGTCCTACGCGAAGCTGTCAGGACCCCTGGGACAGTGGCAAATGTTTTTAGCTGATGGTAACTGCACATACCATAAGGGTTTTGGTCAACACAAACCAGATACCGATCCTGGTCAAAGTTGCATGCTTGGTACTGCTTAGCAAGTTGAAGGTGGTCTCCATTACGCCACTCATCATGCAACCACTCTGGAACTTTCAATGTTCCATCAAGTTTTCTCTCACACAGCCGGCGTAACTTGGCTTTCAAGGCATTTTCTTCCTTACGGGTTGCCCATGGGAGAAATTAAACTCGCTATCAACCAAAGTAATGGACATATTTGGTTTTGAAAAAAATCTCAAAGCACAAACAGAGAAAGAACTAAAACAACTTCTATGGACATGACTTGAATTAAGTATCCATCTTGGCCTTTTTGGCCTGTGCCAAAAGTTCATCTATGTCTTCACCACCACCACCTTCTACACTTGCATCAGCAGGGGGTTTGCTTTCATCCAAACTTCGCTTCTTAGAAGCACTCCCATTACCTACGGCTGACCCTGCAGTCGCCCCCAGGAGCTGCATTGCGACTACTGGATCAACTTCGCCACGCTGGTACATTTCGACGATGCGAAGAGTTGCCTTGGCAACCAGCCAGCAAAGGTTTGGGGGTTGAAGGGACGGGACAGGCTGAAACAATCACACATCATCCCAAAACAGAACATATGACTTGTAGATTCAAAATAAATTAACATGTTGTTAGATTATGATGATCATATAGATCAACAAGTATACCTCAGATAAAATGCATAAATCCCAACATCAAATGTAACAATCCAACACATGTAAAAATCTCAATTCGAAAACAAATGAAAAGTTGGTTCTAAATACCTGGTCTTTGGTGGATCCAGCTGATGAAGCCGGCGCAGACAATGCTGGAGATGTTGGGCTTGGAACTGCTACGGATGGTGTACCATTAGCAGGTTCTTCAGTAGGAGAAGTAGCAGGGGTGCCTTTCCGAGAATTTTCAACCTGGGATTCCGTTGCAGCTTGGGTCTCTTCTCCGATAGCCTGAGGGCAAATCATGCAAAAGGGTGGTAAGATAGATCGAGGTCAGCAGACTTCAACACTATATATGTGGATCGATACAAGTGGTGTTCAGTCACAAATGGTGTTCCCACAACTTCAATTTTCCTGGGAAGTCCATTTTAGATCAATTTTCCATACAGTCAAGAAACACTTTTGTCGGCAGTCAGGTGAGCCAGAGCATTGGCCTGAGCGACTTTGAGCAGTTGAAAAATGGGAAAACGGTATCTTATCTTGAAGGGTGAGGGCTGGCGGAAAGTGCTATTGGATGTTGAATGCTTGGGTTCCAAAAACTTGAAGCAATTCCATACCATCTAGTCTATATAGCTTCCAAAAATCTAAAAATGAATCCAAGTAAAATGGGGTTCCAGACTGATTCCTGCTGAGCTTCCAAGTCTGCCAATGCACGTTCCAATTCCTATTGGCAATGGATTTTAAGAGTCTATTGGATGGGGGCTCCTAAATGGATTGATGGTATTTCAAAATTTGCAACCCACTAAATTGAGATTCAAATCTCATAAAAATCAAAACGAAACGTGATAGGAAATTGAAACGACCAGAACATTGAAATCACCAGTCCTCCAGTGCCTTTGGGTCATCCGGAAGCTTTCCACTACTATCAAAAAGAATATGGGACAATCCCCTCGACAACTCGCTCGTGGAATTCATACGGGATGCCATGGTTCGTTCGGTGTCACTACGGCAAAATGCCATTAACCGCACTACTTGTAGCAAAATCCTATGTCACCGCAACACAGGAAGCCAAAATGCTAAGTTGACATAAACAATGTGTTGTATCAACCGACGCATTGCGTATCAGCATGTGAAAAGCAACTTCGGAGATTCAGCACAGTAAAAAAAAAGGTTCGAATCATTGCATGAAATTTTTCTCTCGCTTGATTCGGGTAACATATCCCAAGAACTTATGGATGCAACGATTATGCATGCAGCACCATCGAATTGCATTTGTTGGCCTGATGAAGCCACCAAAGTTGTTGCAAACAGTTCGGCTCCGAACAAATTGTTCGCACTTTGATAGTGGAGTAATTCAATTCTATCTTGAAGCGACCAAAAACCATTTCAAAACGATACAAAAAATCATTGAAAATAGATAGGTTTTTTCCAAAAATACCCATAAAATTTTATGGGTAATTACGGCCTAATTATGGGTAAATTACGGATAAATTACGGGTCCCCAAATTACGGTCAAGAATTATGGGTATTTTTGGCAAACCATTACGGATTGTGAATGGTCGATTACGCAACATTATGGGTTACGGATGGTTACGCCAAAAAAAACCTATGTTTTTCCTAGTGATTATGGGTAATTTCGTAATATGATTACGGAAATATTACGATATAGTACGTTCGATTACGATTACGGGAATTACGGGTAAAAAACGTATAAACTTGATTTCGATCCATCATTTTTTGTTCTTTCATTCCAAAAACACATCATGAAACGACTGCGGTGCCGATCAGCAACAAAAAAGTTGAAACTTTTCGTTGAAACCCTTAGAGCTTCAAAGGTAACAAAACCCGAAAACTATCCGGGATTTTCAAATGCACCCCTGCCCGAAGGTAGCGGCACACCGATGCCATGGAGGCTTCCGACCACATGTCTTCGAACTGCATCTCGCTGAAACTGCTTTCAGCTGGTGGCACCGTTGGAGGCAACTGTGGCATCCCAAGTTTTTTGGACGTCATATCATTAAATAACTGCACTAGCTTCTTCCCAAATTCAGCCGTATACGTCCTTGGTGGGGTCTAGACGTCGTAATCGCTGGGAGGTTATTAAAAAAGTTGACAAAGTTCGACTCTCCTACCATTGTATTTACAGCTTGGTCACATCTTTTTTTACATATGCTATTTGCTAAAATGCATATATACATTCCGCATAGCTATAAAAAAAGGACATGCATAAGCAATGCAGGTCAGGCCAACCCCCTAAAGAACAGAATGCAATCTACCAAATCCTGGTTCATGCCCGTGATCAAAAAGGACAAGAACTAGAAATCTTAGGTTGAATGAAATGGATAAACTACCAAGTAGACCACAAACTAAGATAAGTGTCTCACTTCCCCGAAGATTGGAACTGCCCTTCCACCTCTTCTTCCCCCCAGCATCTTTGTACTTCAGCACCAACTCATGAGATTTCCCTTGGGCTTGAAGTTGACGTTTCATCTTTGACCATCCCTTTAACTTCCCTGCATTCAGATTCGAAACGTACCTCGAATTGCTGAAAGCATAGGATCGCTTGGGAGTAGGACTGCCATAGTGCAGCATGTACCACACCGCCTTGTGCACCTGAGGAGATTGAATCGAAGATGCTACATGTATTTTTGGCTGCAAGTTGGGCCGGTCAACATGGGAGAAGGAGAAATCAATTTTGAAGGTAACAACACCACCAACTACTAAATGATCCAAATACACTTTAAGGTTCAACCTATATATGTTATTAACTATAAAGATTTCTCATCGAAATTTGTTTGGGATCAAATGGGTACAAACACTTGATATTTTAAGTGAAAGTCAAATAGACAATGTTGTTGATCTTGGAATGTGAGAAAGGGCTTGGCTGGAGATACAACACCAAAATGGTGTTTTTTTGGAACACAAGAAAACCTGTTCTAACATTCACACACTGCAGTGCATACGAAATTGTTGGCATCATCTAGATGATTTCCAAAAGCAAGCTCGTTTCAGCAGTGACGCAGATACATCATTAAACCATTAACATGTACCCACAAACCCTCCACTGTAGTGAAGTATTGTTTGATTGTTTAATGTGTCGAGCTACAGCCCCTCGACCCCCATGATGCTGCAACAACTGTATGAAGTCTCGGAATCTGGGATAAAACTCAAAGTAGCTGGAGTAGGGCTGTTCGACCAAAATGCAGCCGTTGAGACAAACAGCAATCATCATGAGAAGAATCATCCTGAGATAATCTGAGATAAAAGGGGCAGCTATAGCCAGATAATATCATATATCATTTATCTAAATTCTTGAATTATGTTGGAGACCCATGGACCTTTCATGTGACACCTAAAGACCAAACAAAATGTTGGAAGAGTATCACGAGATTAGATCCAGGAAATTCGCTTTTCTTAAGAAAACCATGTTTGGATGCAGACCAAAAATCCGACTTGCAAGGCAATTGCCTTCTCTTACACTTTTGTATTCAGTGTTTCCAATTGCCGAACATGGAGATCTGGATGATGTACCGGAGTTGACAGCAGTCCAGGTACTGCACTTTAGTCCGAAATGAGCCAACCACCCATTAACCCAATCTCCTCGAAGCATCACTGCTATTGCCATCCTTGGCCGGTTGGATGATTCGGGGACATTTCAGATGAGACTGTTATGGGTGGAGTCAAAGGTGAATCTAAAAGTAAGACCATATACATGTACTGGGCCTACAAACTTCCAAACTAAAAACACCACCTAGAGTCGCCATTCCTGAATCAGTGAGAAGATCCATCGGGTTTTGATGTTCAGGGTCTCCATCCATATACTTCACATCTAATCGAGCTGAAGTAAACTTTGCAGACCGAAACATTCGGGTGGCTTCGGCTTGGCCTGCGAACATCTCAACAAACGCAAAGGTTGTGTCGGTGTCCTGAAGGCAAATGATACACATGCTGTATAGATATTAGGGGTGGAAACATATATTATTATGTCAATTCCTATGCTGTTGAATTTTACATGTGCAATATATTGCAATATGCAGTGTGCAGTCTTTCATTTGCGAGCATGGTACATATCAAAAAAAAACATAGTCCTGCCAACTTGTTGTAGGAAGGTCCGTCCATATCACCAGGAGAACTGCAAATACAAGGACCTGCACCCCAGGTCGACGATATCGTCAATAGTAAGAATTCAATCTTCATAATTTCAAAATAAACATCATACGATATGTGGGCTATCATCAGTATTATCAATGTGCCCTTTGCACCTTTGGGGCTCCCAAGGCTTTCAAACGCCAGCAGAGCTGGTTCACAAACTCCGGCTTCCAGGCCATGTCCACAGTCAGTGGTGGGTGGTCAGGGATGATTGACGTAAAAAAATGTCATCCAAATTTCAAAGCATCAAGAGCTATTCTTTTGATTGTATCCGTACTCGCTTGTGAATCATCATTACCAAAAAAGCGAAGATGGAAGTTGCATGTGCCACAGTTGCCGACTTGAGGCTAGTGTTGACCGACCGGGCTAGTTCAAGTGCACATTAAAAATGCAAACCACTGACAGAAAACAAAAATCATCAGAGTAAGTGATTTGCTTCATTCTTGTTTCGAAAAAATCGTTGCTTCTTTTTTTATTATTTCTCATGGTTTTAGTGGGGATTACGCCAAGAATGATAGAGAGGTGACCATTGAAGCTAACCTCAAACTCCAATCATAAAATGAAAAAGCATCCACCTGGTAAACATGTTAAGGGTACGTGTCTCATCTTTCACCAGGTCCAACTTGACCGCCCACCGGTTGCCACGGAGACTTGGCATTGGGAAGAAGGTCAGGCCTCAGAGAGGGTGCAAAGGGAAACATTGTGGTCTTTCTAGATCTTTCCTCCAACTTGGCCAGCTGAGAAAATTCTTCTATGATTTGAATTTTGGATATATCCAATTTGAACGTGGAATGATCTTACAATAAATGGTTGAATATCGTTTTTGAAATCTTCTCCCAAAGAAAAACAAATCACATTTCCCAGAACACTACTTGCCAACTAACCTCAATTGTTTTCTCAAACGCACGTAATGGGTGAGATGATGAGGATTTCCCCATCAAGGACCTACATTGCCATCTTGGGGAATGGCAACCACACTAGCATCTAAAGTGGTAAAAGCATGTAAAAGCCAGAAATTTGCACAGGCATGTTCCAACAGAGGCTGCACTAAGAAAAATACATTCATGTGATGTCCAATTCAAAGTGTCGAATTTCAAGAATTCTAAAGTGATCTCACAGATATCTAACGATCTTAATATCCAAAATATATTTCGATTCCTAGATCCAAATGATCTAAATGATGCAAAACATATGGTCATGATTCCAAAGTGTTTTTGTTTAGCGCAACCTCTACCGTTCACAATTGCCTCTGCCCCCACATCCCAAGCTAAGGCTATTGTAGGACGCTTACATCCCAAGATGTCATCCAAATTGGATTGAAGCTGGTCTGCACGACTATGCCCTTCTAACATTAAACGAGGTCTTGATTTAAAAAAACGGCGAAAGAACTTGATCAGGGGTACTAATACATTAATGTTGTTTTTTGAAACTTCACTTGGCAGAAGACGAAATTTCAATGGGTCACCAACAGGCAGGACACTAAGCAGATACCAGCAAAACAAAATGTCTAGTTGCCAGGGTCCTTAGGGAACTTTGAGGCTGCAATGCTGACATTGTATTTGATTTGGAAAATCTGGGTTTGAATCTTCCCAGTCGGATTCGCATGGTCCTTCAAGTCCTCCTCGCTCAAGTCAGAAAGCCACATAGCCTTAATCAACTTACATGACCCAAAGAGTGGAAGTGTTGGTTGGTCAAAGGGGGGTCGAACTGAGAAGTATATAAATTTGAATTTGGAATCTCAACTGTAACATCCGGAACTTTTCAAACAAAACACAAATCAAGTATTTTATCAAAAAATATGTAGTGGCATTATGCAGGATGTCGATCTTATGGAATAGTTTTTTGATTTGAAGCAGGAAAAGAAATTCGGACACCAACCAGTACCCAAGAACCATCGCCTTAGCTGAGAAACAAGTAAAGAAGCTGAGATGTAGGTGCCGGTCATGTTGATGTTCCAGCCACTTGCCGTGCCGTAACGACCAAAGTACGCAATCTCAGGCGCCTTCTTCAAAGTGCCATCGCCCAACAACAAGCACTTAACACCAGTAGCGGGTTTGCCCCAGTAGGCGTTGATGTAGTAGCCCTTGATCTTGTTCTCCACGTTCTGGGTCAAGTAAGATTTCAAACCGTCGTAGTCCAAACCTTTCACCTTCTTAAAGTGCTGAGTGCAAATGCCCTGCATGGTCTCATCCTCCTCAAGCTCCGATTTCATGTGAGCTTCCTCTGCCTTCCTCCTGCGTTTCACTTCTTTCTTCGCAAAAGGTGACAAAGTAGGCTTCGCCCCATTCTTCCCAGCCGGCTCCGCCTTCTCAGCCGTCTTCGCACGTCGCCTCCTTTTCGGCACCTGACCTTCATCACCATTCTCAATGTCGGTCTTCTCCTCCTTGGCCCTGGGCCGTGACTTGTTCCAAAGCTTCGGCATGAACTCTTCCACAATCTCCTTGAGTGGCTTGCCAGTCTTCGGATCAATTCGCTCTGGTTGAGCCTTAACTCCGTCATCACCTTCGTCGTCCGACTGAAAAAGTTTCCGCCTTGGTGTGGTGGGGGAATCTTCACTTTCCTCTTCTTTAGAAGGCTGGGCCGCTGCACTCTTCGGTGCACTCTTGGCTTTGGCCTTTCTCTTGGGTGCACCCTTTGCCTTGGCCTTAGGTGCTGCTTTCTCTGGCTCGGGTTCTTCTGTCTCTGGATGGGTCTCTTTCTTTGACCTCTTGGCCTTGGCCTTTGGTTCAACAACTTCTTTCTCATCTTCTTTCTCCTTCGCTTCACCTCTACGCTTCCTTTTGATCTTCTCTGGCTCTGGTTTCTCAGTTTCTTCTTCAGGTTGGCTCTTGGCTTTCGCTTTGGCTTTTCCACCGGCCTTGGCCTTGGCTGATGTCTTCTGTTCTGCTTTCTCAATCTTTTTCTTCTCTGCTTCCTCTTGCTTCTGAAGTTTCTTCTGTTCTGCTTCTTCTTTCTTTTTATTCTTTTTCTCTTCCTTGAGCTTGAGCTGGTCACGCCGAGTCAACACCTAGAAGGGAAGCGATCCAACATTGAGAAATGGTTTACTAGTGGGATAAGGTTGGATAAGTCAGGATCACAAGGGTTTCAGATATTTTCAATGCACAACATCTATAGGAGAACCAAAGCCGTTACAGTTAAGGGGATGGTACAAGATGATTTCAAAACAACCAACAACAAAAATCCAACATCATTCTTTTTGAATCATAAATTTTGGGTTGAAACAAAGGAAAGTTGTCGAACCTCTTGTTGTGTAGGCTCTGTGTCTTTTGGCCGGGGCTGGCTGGGAGGAATTTCATCTTCACGAGATTCATCAGGAACATCAGGCATCACCATCGAAAAGTCTTGTTGATGATGTTCTTGTGGTGGAACAACTTGGGTGTCATCAGTGTCCATTGCAACAATGCCTGTCAGGCTTTAAGATCCCTAACAAAAGCAAAGAAGATATATCCAGAAATCCACGATCATGTACCTTCCAAACAATACTTGTTTTAAAAAGCTATCATGTTGGATTGATATCAGTGTCAAACCTTATTTACTTGAAACTTGGTACCTTGTTTCCAAACACTTGGTGCGAAAGTAAGAAGCCGTTATGGTACCGGATGTGATATGCCATGTTTCAACCAGCTAGGTGCCTTTGCTTGAGGCTGGAGGTTCAGCAGTAGCTCCCGCAGTTGTAACCGGATCTGGCTTCCTTGGCTAAGGTGGTCAGTCATCGATACTAAGATTGTCGAACTGCTAGAAATCAAAGAATGCGGCTTTGACTTTAAACATTTATTACAATATACTTTCTATTTTTTTGTGAATCACAACAAATCCTGAATGTGGAAATCAGAAGAACATGGCGGAAGTAGAGTCCCCTGTGGTTTAGTTTTACTTGTCTTGAAGATTCTTCCAAATTCTGGTATGTACCATAACCACAACCCGCTCCAACACCGCCAACCCATAAGGAAAAGTGTCTCCATGGACAGCTTGAGCATTGCCAGCTTCTGGGCGACCTCTTCACGAAGAGCCTTCGCACGCTTGGCAATTTCGACGCCTTGGTATCGATGCTGAAAAGTGGAGGGCTAAGGGTATATAATGGGTATATAACTTCATATTTTTTTTCAAATATACCGGTAAGACCACCCAAAAAAACCCAAACAAGAGAAATATATTCTTAATTGTTCTATTGAGGATCATTGGCATTCGTTCTGGCCACACTTGGGACACTTGTGGGAAGCAGACGGAGGAGCAGAAGAGCCTGCTGGATTGTTTGCATCCAACCATACCTTGAACTCTTCAAACTCCTTCTTAGTCTGATCATCAAGGTCATCGTCATCAGCTGGTGGGGAATCTCCATCATCATCACAAGAAGATCGGGAGGGGCGCTTTCGCAAACGCATATATTCTCCAATGACCTCCTGAAGTTGTTGAAACTAATTGGACCAAAGTACAAACGAATAAGAAATATTCCATTATCTAGAAGAAGGATTCGATGCAAAGAACTTTGATTAATATGTGTTTGCTTCAATGATCTATATTGCAGTGATGGGTTCACCCTGCCAGTCCTGCAAGGACGGGTCCAACAACATGAGAAGCTCATGGAAGTTTTCGTCCTGTCAGGGGATAGTGTCTATAAGGAAAGGGTTGAATATAAAGCCCACTATGATTTATAAAAAATGGATCGAACTTTAACTTTAACATGTGAATGCAGTTACACAATGTGCAGGGTCGGTCTACCTCTTTTTTGGTTTATTATGATATTGATTTGTTTAACACTAGTATCCATCACCCGATCAAACATGTTTTTTTTCAAAACCCTTTTCCTTGGTGACTTCCTTCCTAGCAGCACGACGTTTGATGAAGCCAGCTAGTTTCTTGATCTCCACACTGGTCTTATAGACTTCTTTCTCACCAAAGTTTGTTCCACATTTGTCAAAAAGAGTTTGAACCTGAACCTTCAAGTCTTCCAAATGAGGGAGTTTGAATTTCTCGGTGATGGCCAGCCGGGCCAACACCGGCTTAAGCACCATTGCATTCTTCACAGCATTTGGACGAGTAGGTAAACAAAAGGGTTCCTTTTCACCATGGAGCAAACATCGTTTTTCGATGCGAAGCCGTTCCCGCAGCTCTTCACACCGTTCCCATTCTGGAGCTAGCCCCAAACAATTCATCACGAAATAGTGGGGCCGGTTTCCCCACTAACTTGAGGATCAAAATGCTTTGGATGTACCATTTAGAGAAAAACCCAAAGTATAGTATTTTCAAAAATCATGTATGGTTTGATCTTGGAAACCATGATATTGAAACTCCTTTGCACCCTCGACTTTTCTGGGGGGCATCAACTTCCAAAGCTCAGGTAAAAGTGCCACACCAAACAAGAGCTGTGATCAGCTCACGGAAAAATGGGGGCCCGGGCTGTTTCTGACCAGGGTAGATCATGAGGTCAAAAGTCACATGGCCCAGAACGGGCATACGGTATAGGGGAAAAAGGTTTAAAGACTTTGGTTGCTGAGTCCTAGGCCATATGAATCATATGCATCAAAAAGATATATCCTCAAGTTGGTTACTTTTATGATTCAGAAGTTGGTGATGAACCAAATCATTGGATATATATCCAAAAAAATTCCTGATCATTGTAACGTTGAAGTTCTCATCACTATAACAAAAGCTAGGATCATATGGATCATGATCTCATGTCCACCAAGAATTTGCACCAAGAGCCATTCAGGGCTGAGATAGGACCAAGATGACCAATGTTTTTTCATCAACGGGGTGGCTATCTACTCAACTAATACCTTTATAATCCTTTCATACATACAGCACATCACTGGAAAACAAGGGTTTTGAAGAAAAACATAGGTTTTTTACAGAAAACATAGGTTTTTTATGATTACGCATAAAATAGATAGGTTTTGTTTTTTCACCCCAAAAAAAAGTAGGTAAAAGGTTCAGTAGGTATATATACATGAATATATATATATATACATATTTCAAGGGAACTTTGTTTAAAAAATAAACATACTATAATTTCTTGGAAGATCATCCGTCATCCGCCCCCCAAAGTTTCTCAGCTTACTTAAGAAGTAGACTTTTAGGACGAATCCCTGGAAAGTAAAACCCATAGTTTTCTAGGTTGGCGAAACGAGTTTCGCCATTTTTTCAAGGGTTTTTATCATGCAGCCCCAAGGGAGTGAAACACCACCACCAAAACTATGCGGAAGGAAACAACTTTTTCAAGGCAAGCATGACCAACCCCAAATGGTAGGTTGGTTGTAACCCTATAGCTACTATAGCCTATAATTTAGGTCTACCCCCCACCCAGTAACAGTCACAAATGAAGGTTTAGTTCGGGATTCCCTACTAAAAATGGAATAGTCCCGGAAAAGGTGACTGGCATCCTGGGTGGGGGGTGTTTTTCCAACCTATAATAGTCTTCTGCCTCGATTTTCCAATTTTTTCTGGATGTGATGGCCGCCGGCATCCAGCTGGGTGTCCAGCTGGATTTTCCCACCTTCATAGAAAAAGTGGATTTGCCCCACTTCCTATCCACCCTCACCAAGTTCCAAGTATGGTGAAAATTTGAAAGTTGCTTTTCTTTGACCACTACCGCCAGGCCTTTTGGATCCTTTTGGCCGCTTCATACTAGGAAGACTTGGCCCCTGAATGTCCACAGTCTGAATATTGTCCATGCCTACCCTGAAATTCCAGTCAACGGATGGATAACCACAAGGGCGATGGAGACAATGACCCATCTCCCACCCGGTCGGGAACCACCCACCCATATCACCTTGTGATCTTTCGCCTGGGACGAAAAGGTCGGAGAGTGTTGTAGGAAGCAACATATCTGCATGCAAATCATTTTTTCTCTTTCACTCTCACACCGGTTTCGAAATATCATCATCAAAATTCCTGCGGAAACAAAAACACACAAACCTTTCGCGGGAGGTTGGTAGCCTATTGCACGATAATTACAAGTCCATCTAGGTAATGTGCCATCTAATTCCGCAACAATGAACCTGAACCCCTGGCGAAATTATACAACGTAATGAGTATTTTCTCTTAAGGGCCCCACGTGGTTGTCTTAAAAGAAATCAGCCATAAAAACACCCTGGAAGATTAACATGGAACATAATCATGGAGGTTTGGAAGATCATTTTCCATGTTAATCTTCCAGGGTGAAACTCCACCGAAACACCCCCCCCCCAAAGTGGAAAGAAATGACGACTGACTCTCTCGGCCGCCCCGCCTTTGTCTCGACCTTCTCCTTTGGCGATTTCGAAAACATCAAAACCGACCACAAAAAAAGTGTCGGCCGAAAAAGAAAGGATTTTCTGGTTGGTGGTACCCCCAAATCATCCATTCTAATAGGGTTTTCCATTATAAACCATCCATTTTGGGGCTACCCCTATTTTTGGAAACACCCATATCTGGTTGGTGGTTGAATCCCAACCCATCTGAAAAATATTAGTCAAAATGGGCAATCATTTCCCCAAATAGGGGTGAAAATAAAAACATATTTGAAACCACCACCTAGATTTTGCTCCACAAATTCCCACGACCAGCGACCGCGAACTTTATATCTCATAGATTTATGGGAATTCTCCTCTTGATTCAACACTTCGAATCCCTGCCTACCCTCTGGTAGTTCCTAACATAGCGATTGCTGGAACATCCACCATTTTCAATAGGAAATACATCTTCATTCATGGTCCCATTTTCCAGCCAGCTATGTTAGTTGATCCCGGAGTGCATCCATTTGCCGAAATCAACATATGAGTTCCCAACTGGCTGCATCAGGAGTTGCCGAAGTGATCATGTTATCCGCTCATGACATGAACTTAAGGAAGCCCACCACCATGGGTGATCCTAACTGAAGTTGGCGGGTTGGGCTTTTTAAAACAACGGCTGGCAACAACCCTACCCTCCCTGAACTTTACCATGAAATCTGAAAATCAGCCCAGTAAACAAAGTGTTTATCTATACTATATACACGTATATACATTTAGTAAGTTGCTTGCAGCAAGCATGTATTTGGTAAACTATCATCTTTGATTTTGACAATTGACATCAAATCACAATGAAGGAGGCTGAAACAAAAAAATATTGGAAAACAGTTTCCTTTCTGAAACTTCATGACTTTTAGTATCCATGGTTTTTTTCAGGGTATTTGTTAATTACAGTAATTATATACTTCTGCGATCAAATCGGCAGTATATATTGGCCTCCTGTTGTATTTATGATGCCTTCATATTCTGTATCCAGCCACCACCTCCCGTTTGGGGACGAACAAATCATTTTGGGCACCTCTTTTGCTGCAGACTTTTTACTCTTCAGTTGCTCCTGGCGTCTTGCTGGCTTCAACATGGCGGCCATGTTTTTAGGGAAAACCCACCGAAACCCATTTGTCATATTACAGTACATATGTCAGTTGATGGAAAACCAAATTCCAACTAAATTCACATGCCACATTCATTCAAAGTGCCCTTGTAGGTCACTTAATTACAGGAACCCCTGTGACAACATGAAGGGATTTGGCCATGGATTTCTTCGCTTCAGTACTCAACCCTTGCAAACAAACAACTGACACTGAAATCTAAGGGAATCTAAGGGTGCCACATCAATGCCACACCTCAAGAAATCCAGCCTTTCATTAAAGGATTAGTGAACCACCATGATCCCTTAACAAAACCCATCATACGGCCTTATCATTTCCAGGGTGGGAGGGGTGGGATTTGGGTGGGGCACCCTGAAATTCCCACGATGAAACGTTTTCGGTTTGCTTTTCAATTCACCAAAAGCTGTTTTTCCAAACATCATAAATAGAGGCCCCAAAGGCCTCACAAAAACGGCAAAAAAAAACAAAGAAAAACAGACATTGAACAAACGACCAAGCGAAAACTTCGGTCCCAAAGGCGCCACCACAAGTGTGAGAACTTTTGGGTTGTAATCAAAAATGCTGTACTGGTACTGATGCTGACAGCACCTAGGCATACCGGCATACGACCTGTTGGTTAAAAGGGCCGGGTTGCATCTAAGAAAATTCGCAATGATCAACCCAAGCGGGTTGTTTAGGCTACAAACAAACTACCTAAGGTTTTTCTACGATTGTCAGCCATTCGACTTTTATGAATCTCTGGTGGGACACCAGTCGGCAAATTACCTGGAAATTATATGAAATTACCATTTTGTTGAGCTAGAGGTGCTTGTTTCCCCTGTTTCTGACGTCATAACGATATTTTCAGATGATGTCCAAAACTGCAAGCAGGTTTTCTCGCTTCAAGTTTTCATCAGAAATGTCCAAGAGTTTGTAGCTATTTGAATTAAAAGGGCTCTCCACCACCCATCACCCGTCATGGCTGAACATGATTGACATCCAATTTGGATGATCGGAAGTTGTTCAAACACGGGCTGTTTTCCCCTGATAGTTCTATCAGTTCTATGATTTTTGAGGGATTTTTGTAGCGGTCCAGGTCCGCATTGTAAATTGATAGAAGGACACCTGAAATGATTAACCCTTTTGAAAGATGACTTAAAATCATAAAAACCAACCACTTCTGATGAAATCATGGGTGTGCGGCAACTAGAAGCACTACTACTTGGGATCTCTATATAAGTGGAGGAAGGCGAACAAAAGCTTCTGGTGAGACATAAATTATAAACCTTGGGTATGCTCTATATCCCCCACCCAGGAAAGCATTTTGTTGATGTCCAGCGAAAACACACCACCCAAACCGGTGAACGCAAAATTCCGGAAAAAAAGCAGCTCAGCTCCTCCTTCTTCTTGAGATCCTAGAAGTTTCCAACATCAACACCAAAAACGGATAAAAACGTCAGGCCGAAAAAAAAAATAGTTTCACCCCGCAGATTCCACCCAAACAACCTGGAAAAACGTCGTTTCGTAGCATGGCCAAAGGAACGAACCCACCCCAATTGTGTGCTCAAAGGGCATGTATTTACTGGGAAAACAAGCTGATGTTCCTTGACTATGTATGACTATGTTAAATTATCAAGGGTACATCCTTGCCATCTGGCAAACAAACACGTGGCTGCTTTAAAAGGGTAGTTTTTCGGTTTGCCACTTCTTTTTGAAGTTCCTGGACTATGTGCAGGTTTCACTGCCCTTTTCCTTTTCTGGTCAGAAAAATCTGCTTGCAGGAGATTTTTAACCTCACAAAAACCGCTCAAAACGTGAGGTTTGTGAAGAAACGGGCTGACTGGCAACATTTTTTCGAATCATATCCGCCCTGAAAGGTGGTACCCCTTATTAGTTCCAGAAGATTCCTCCGTAACCAGTGCTATTACCCACTTAGTTTATGACTGGATGATAAAAACTAAGCCGCCTAAAACTGACATGGAACCGTTTCAGAAAGGATTCCAGCCACGTTTTATAAACATCTCTTGACTCAGGTGTAATCTACCATGTACAGTCCTAGTGGTATACCGGTATACCTTTCAATGCTCACCTTGTAATAGTCAGGAGTATTAGATTTTGAGGTTTCAGGGGATTCCTTTAACAAAAACCTTGGCCATCATTGGAGGGGGGGCAGCAACTCACAACAAAAAAACCTCCTTTTATTTGACTCCCGGAAGGGATCGCTTCGCTTACCCGAAAAACGCCAACTGACAACCTTCCAATTTTCGTGGATTTAACCCGCCCTCGTTGCCTCCATCTTCTTACGCCGCTCTTCGGCACGTTTGCGCAGTTCTTCCAACATTCGCACCTTGTGAGTCGACGTCAAGTCATGGATTGGGACCTGCAATTCCGGGCCTTGTTAGCTACACAAGTCTGAAAGTTCTCTTGACCCCTGTCCCACTGTCCACCCCAGAAAAATGGTGATAATAATATACATGTCATGTCACCTGAAATTTGCGAAGAAAACATGTTCTTAGAGTGTGCAAAATTCTCATCTGAGGGATTTTCCAAGAGGTTTGGAAAACATTGGATGCATCCTTTGTAGAAAGGTGGCTTTTCGCGGGATTTTTTTTAAAGACAACCTCTCAGCTGGGTCCGTTGTCTGCCTCTTCTTCGTCAGCTTCGTCATCCACTTTAGACTTCTCAGACTTCGCCTCAACACGCCATCCACGAAACCCAAAGGTTTAACGAAATGGAAACCCCAAACCCTAAAAAAAGCCGGAACTCTGCCCGGTGCTTTTTTTTAAAGGTGTTGTTTACTTTAAATACACCCCTAAAAAAGTTGGCAAACAGCTGGTTCACCTATAAAATGTTCGTTGCTTTCCAAGTTGGGTTCATCTCTTCCTTTTCTAGTTGGTGGTTTCAACCCCTTTGAAAAATATGATCGTCAAATTGGGAATCATCTTCCCCAAATTTCGGGGTGAAAATAAAAAATATTTGAGTTGCCACCACCCAGTTTTTGGGGTGACCCATTTTTTCAGCTTCCACCAGCTGAAGTCCAACTTTGGGGCCCGGCCCGAGGGACCGGAACTCGGCCGGAACCCATTTTTCGTGGAAGATTTTCCATTTTTTTTGCCCCCTGATTTGGCGATCTTAAAACATCAATGGGGCGTTACACCTCCAAGAAACTATAACATACCAAACGGGAAATTCGGAAAATCATCGACTCCAAATCGTGCCGTTTTGGTAGGGAAAGATGTGACTTTCCCCAAGTCCGGAAACTTGACAACTTCAATGTTATTGACTCTCTTTCCATGCCCTTTATTGGGGTGATTCAATGTGATATTTCCTAAGCTCCCTTTATGGGGTGACATTACCAAACAGCACCACCAGTACAATTTGACCCTGTAGATTATTGTTCATCACACCTGGACACTGACACAAAACTATTGCCGTTAATAAACAAGGGCATAAACAACAAGCAGGTCAACATATTACCCACCTCATGTGCTTTAGACTTGGAAATGCACATTTTGCAATATTGAATCATGCTACACTTTCTTGCTTTGAGTTTGACTTGCTTCTTTCAAACAAATGCAAACACATGCGTGTTTTTCACTATGATTCCCTATAGGGACCAAAAGCAATGTAATAATGAACACATCACCTAGATTTACACTCATACACCGCTGATAAACTTCATCTGTGCTTTTTACACTTTTAATTAAACTTTGCCCTCTAACATTTGGGGATACCCTTACAAGGGAAATGGAGATGTTGGAGGTGATAAGTGATGATATGGTCGCAGTGTGAGGGTGACCTGCGCCACTTGACACTCATGTTTCACCCTCATTCGCCCTCCATTGGCTGCCGCGGAGCTGTGGTTCCATTGGCCACGCGACTGGAGCCTTTGTCGGAGGCCTCCAGTCGAAAATAGCTTGGCCCGAAGCGCCCGTTGCGAACCTTCTAATATTTTATCTTACCACCGTCCCTTTGAAGACCTCCACAAACATGATTTTTTTCACACAAATAATTTAATACGGTATAGTAATAACAATATCAATAAACAAAGTTTCAAATATCATAAGGAAAATGCTGGTACCCTTGGGATGGGGGCCCCCTCAACCCCATATACACCTTATATCACGTGGGTATTTATTGGGTATTTATCCCCGAATGAGCCGACCTTCTTCCGTTCCTCTTCGGCTTTGGCCCTTTCCTGGCAAATGCAGGAATCCTCACCCCTAGAAGGCGATCTCAAGGCTTATATAAGCAAAACACCACCCCCAAAATAGCCAAGCTAGTTGGTGGTTTCAACCGATATGAGTGAAATAGTAGTCAAATTGGATCATTTCCCCAGGTAGGGGGTGAAAATAACAAATCTTTGAAACGACCATCTAGTTTAAGTACCTGCCTTTGTTTTGTACCTGAAATTCTCGGCGACTTTTTTTCCTCTCACAAATTTACACTCCGTGAAACTAACAGTCAAAGCAATCTGAATTTAGATCTTGTTGCCACCCAAAGCAAAATATATAATTATAACATAGTTTTCCAAGAATCAATTTTCAGGTGCTTTGGCTTTTAGTTTCAGGGAGGGTATGTAGTATTGTACTGCAAAACATAAATACTTCTGATGGAAGAAATCCGGCAAACCAGTTGAGTTGATAATTACAGTATGTAGTTTACCCCATTATTGACCAGGTTTTATACATCTCAGGTGGTGATCCCCCGATTGCTTCCATCAACAGTAGCACGAACAACATCTTCCATGTCATGATCCCATGCGCCTCGCGTCTCTTGTTGTAGGCCGTTACCTCGGACCGATCCAAATTTTCCTAAAAACTAAGAGCCATAAAACGCCACTGAAAACAGGCCGAAATTGCCTCCAAAAAGGAAAACTTTATCTTCCTATCGTCCATTTTGAGGTGCTATATGTTCGTTTTGGGGAGGGTACAATTTTTGTATTCACGAATTTCTTAAAAAGATCTTATGGATCTTGGTGCCCCGGGCCCCTCTGAGTAGAGTCGCTGTTTTCAGAAGTTTAAATGGGAGCCTTGAACTAAGTCTACGAAACGAATTGGTGATGATTTTGGGACCCTTTCCAATCTTTCCGCGGGACCTCATTTGACCCTCATATAACGGGCTTTGACTCTGTATAGCAGGGGGATCTCCAAACCATCAGTTTTGAGATACCATGATTCTTAGGGCATGAAAACTATTCACCGAGAGTGGATCAACGAAATGCCATCTTCAAGAAGCTGCAAAGCTTTGCTTTGTTTCTTCCTGTAGCTTGGGTTGTCGCCCCTCCCAGTAGTCATCATCGCAATCATTTGCGGACTATTTCTTGCAAAGGGGACAGGTCAAAAAGTAACGCTTCCAGTAAACTAACATAGAAAAATCGGTCTAAATTGTAAATTCCCTCATCTTCGACACCCACCCCAAAAATATCTCATCTCCATTCATAGTGTGATACATAGTGTCCATGAATTCTTTCACCTCTCTATCTTACTTGCTTGATCTTCCAATTGTTTTTAAGTTGTTGCTTTCTTTGCGTTCCTTTTCTTTTCCCCAACCCAAAAACCGGGGCAACAAAAACCCAAGCCCAACACACATCTTCTTCCAAATCAGTTTGTTTCCAGGACCTTGCCCGCTACACCTTTCCCCGGCTGTGAAGATATATCCAAGCTTCGAAATAATTGCCAGCCGAATCCGAAGTGGCGGGGCGCTTCTGACCTTCGCAAGGCTTGCGCAATTTGGTGGTGGAAACCGTGGGATTCTAGGGGTAGTTATGGCGTAAACAAACCGAAGCATGGCAACTTTTTCTTGGGGGTTGCCGGGTTGTCAGACTAAGATGTGCTGATCGAAACCTTTTTTGGTAGTTCCAAATCGCTCCCTGTTATGAAGGGAGTGAAAAAAAACAGCCCCCCAAAGCACCTAAATCGCTCCTTTCCAAGCAGCAGCTAGCAAACAAGAATTCAGCGACCAAAAAACCCAGTGCTTCAACCCATGACATTTCCACAGCGCCTTCGACCTCTCGTGACTTCGTTCGCGGCTTCTCCTTACGGTCCTTGCTCTCTTCTTCGTCCTGGTGGCGTAGGAGCCTTTTTTTTGGGGGGGGGACCCTGTAGATAGAAACTTATCTTACAAAATGAAGCAATATAAGATTTAAGGATTTTAGTGATGGTACTGTTGATGGATGAAATCCTGCACCGCCCCTGAAGTTGAACATGATTCCCCTGAATGGGCGGCCCCCTTGAGATCCCGGAGATCCCTATTAAAAATGCCAATCATTTTCAGATTTCATATGTTAAATTGTTGGGGGTGGGATTCCCCACCTCAATTGCTGATCGCATTTAATCTGAACCAATCAATCTCTAGACTCTAGACCTTACTTTCCAAGTTGAAAGTAAAGGAAAGAAATGGGTGAGTTTGAAAAAAAACCTACAAACTCCTGGCATAACTTGGGCAGTTTTTTTTTCATTGGGGCAGTTTTTGTTGCCTAATGCCTGGTGTCACACCGTGTGGCAGGGCAAAATACTGCCTGAAAATGAAGGTTGGAAATCTGGGCTTAAAGGGTTGTTGGTTCAAGTGGAGAAACACATCCTGGCAAATATTTTTTTTCTGGGCAATTTATATGGAGAATATATGGCCAAATGGAATAATATTCCACCAACCTAGACTTAATTGAAATAAAGGGGATTTCCCTTCCAAACGCTACTTTTTGGGGTTTTTGGTCGTGTGAGGTCGCTATAATTTGACCAAATATTTTTTGGTTTCAACAAAGCATGCATTAATATCAACACTGATTTACACAACAGTGGGCAAAACCAAAGCTTTTGGCAAAAATGCATATGAAAATCAAAGGTACGGTCCGGTACAGCCTTCAAAGCAACCCTGCCATCGATGAGAGGGATTTAAGGGGTGAACCATCTATCTGGAGTGCGGCTCGGGCTAGGCTTCTCTTCACCCACTTGTTAACGCAGGAGGATAGATGGATGGTGTAAAACATCACTTATCTAGTTGGTGGTTTCAACCCAATTTAAGAATATTAGTCAAATGGGATCATCTCCCCAAGTAGGGGTGAAAATAAGCAATATTTGAAACCACGAGCTAGTTATCTAGTTGAGATCTACCATTTTGAGAAGAAGACCTGAAGCAGATGAAAAAAAAGCCCCAATAATTCGCCTCTTGTGTTTCCCGTTCCATTGTGACATTTCACCCGAAAAAAAGGACCTTTTGTCGGCGTGATTTTTCCTGGTTCATTGGCTGAACAGTTTTTTTTTGCGATGAAATCCAGTCCTCTTCATCGTCGGAATCATCATCATCGTCTTCTTCCTGGAGGCGCCACAACCCCCCGCAACGGCTGAAAGTCATGAAATTTGAGGCTACACCCCTTGAAAATTAACATAGCCCCTGAAAAATGATGGTTGAAAGAGTACTTTCCATTTGGGATGGTCCCTTTTCAGGAGCTACGTTAAAATTCCAAGGCGAAGTTATCATGTATCTAACTGTGCCAACAAAAAAACATAAATTAGAGTATTTTCAGTACCACTTTTTGGGTAAGATGTCCAGATTTTTGTTTCGCTCTCGCATTCTCGGATCGTATTCGTGTTTGAAAGGCACTGCCACCAGCAACCCAAAGAGGGACCGGTCCCCGGAAGTAGCAAACATATATCATTTCGATCCAGAACCCCCTTGTTATTAAGAAAACCCTGTGATGGGATATCTCTAGTCATCAACCAGTGCAATTTTTCAACTAACATGGCCATGAACAACAGCATTCGCATCTTTTTTTGGGTCCATTGCCCTGCTCCAGCTATCCATGTTCGTTGAGATGGTGTTAATGGGATCTTATTATATATATATATATATACCAGCACCTTCCAAGGGGTGCTAAATGAACCCTAAGGGATGGTTAATTGACACCCTTTAAAACCATTTGGCACCCTTTGGAAGGTCCAGGTAATTATATATATAGCTACTGTTTTTTTTCCGGCTCAAATGTGATTCTCTGTTTTGTCATTTATTTAAAGAGCTACATTTTGGAGCATGAAAAAATATGAACATGGAATCCTGTAAATCCTAGAAGGGGACCTGCCTAAGGACCAATGGTGGGTTTTCACAACTGTTTTTCTTGGTGAACCGTTGTATCCTTCCAAGTGGGGTTCGAAACTTCCGTCGTTGAGATGATGTCAACCTTTTTGTTGACGCATGGAATGCCGTGGCTATGGCTCCCATGGCTCCCAATACCCAAGCTTCGCAATCCACACTTAAAACCAGGCCTTCTTTTTTGCCGGCGACTTCTTTCCTTTTGGCTTTTCATCTTCTTCCTCTTCCTCTTCTTCCTCATCGTCGTCATCATCATCATCTTTCTCCTCCTTCTCCTCCTTCTCCTCACAAAATTTTGACATGGCATTAGCAAATGTAGATCAAAAACATCTGAACCAGCCCCAACGAATTATTCTCATAAACCCAGAAACACACTTTTACAGGGTTGCTCCCCGCTGTCTATCGGCTATCAAAACTCTTGGAAAAATCATCAAAAACTTCCGGGAGGTTTAAAAAATCTTTGGGGCCGTGGCATATATCCCACCTATGGATTTCCGAACATTTCCTCATCTGGACCCACCTTTTCACACGGAAAAAATCGATCCAGCTCCGCGCCACTCGATCCGGCAGCGCTAAGTAGTGAAGGGAACCACCACATGGAACACCACCCACCGCAATATTAAAAAACGACTGGAAATCCCAAACAAATGGGTTCCCCTTGAAACCAATGGGGTATTTTTTCAGATTCCATGTTTGTTTTTTTTGGGGGGAAAGTACTTGCGGATGGTTCACCGTGTTTTGTTCTATCATCCAGTTAGTTGGGGTTTAAGAATTCTTCCGACAACCACAGGCCCTATATCAATTTGATTTCAAAATCGGATTATCATGCCACACATGTATCATCATCATCCTCATCATTATCTCCAAGCCCCCTGTTTCTCAAACATTTGATTCGGCGCATTTTCCTCCTTTTCATCCTTTTCGTCATCATCATCTTCATCTTTTTCATCTTCACTAGACGATTCCACCTCGGAGGCAGCCCGGCACTCCGACAGGATTTGATGCGACAGGCAGTTGATAAGTTGATATCATAGGAAACATGCTGGTACCCTTTGGGATGGGGGCCCCCTTGTAATAATCAACAAAAGCTATACACCTTATATAGTGGGTGTTTATTGGGGGTGTGGAACAGCTATGGTACCATCCCAAGGGTAGCAGCATTTTCCCTATGAATGTACTATGAGTTTTACAATGTATACATATATAGATTAAAAAACTATATTATATGCAAAAAGATTTCAGTAGTGCTGTAATCCATTGATGATCTTGAAGTGTAGTAGTATTCCTCCTTGAAGTACCTTAGGGTCCTGTCTGTGGGTACTCTGTGATGGGAAACCGAGAGAAAAAACACTTGAGACACGAAAAAACCCTCTTACTTTCCATTAAACTGGTTGCTTCATAGGGATCCGTATAATGGTTTATTGTAATCCCTACATAACTGGGTAGTATAAGTCCCTACATACCGCAAATCGCTCACTTGGGATGGATTGGGATCTATCAAACCTCTTCACCATCAGTATCCTGCCATAAAGAAATTGGGGCTACTTCTCTTTGTTTATCCTTGTACCAACGGGAAGAACACTTCGAGGTATATATTTGGTATACCCTGCTGAAACTAACAGCCAAAACCACTGGCAAATGAAATTTCCTTTTGGCACCGCCCATTTTCAGGGGCGAACTGTTTGTTTCAGGGAGAGTATGTATTTCTGTAAGGGGCCACCCCCCAAAAAAAGGAAGCTACAAATGATTCAAATTGACAGCTGGAAGTCATGATGCTGGAAGATGCTTGAATTTTCCGGGACCACTCATTGAACAGCCTGCATGTAAGGAATTTGTAGCTCATTATTAAAACAAAATAATCATGCCTTGTCTTTTCTTAAGTTGATTCAATCAAATACGTTTGGACTTGACCTGTAGTAGTCAAAGCCCTTGTAAATTCCAGATCGGTCACATAAATTTTTGCAACGATTGCTATGACCTCGGCCGGATTTTATTGCAATTGAGAAGCAATAAAATGTACAGTATTTCTTTTGAAACATGCAACTTGGGACGTTCGCCCTCCAAGCAACAGTGGAAGGCAATAAATAACTAAGGGAATCCCCAACTAAAAATTCAAAATAGAGTCTGAAAAATACCATGATCCTCTGTGTTGAATGACACCCCCATACCATCCATGGGACGGGTATATTTCCCTACATTTATCATAAAAAATATAAAAACCAACCATTCATGTAGGTACAGGTAAATATACCTTCCGTCCCGTGGATGGTATGGGACCCTGGGAGTTTCAACCCCCCCAAAAAAACCACGTGTTTTTCGCTCTTGGAAAGGTGATTCGACCTGGCCTTCTTCACCGGTTTCCGGGAGGTCTTCACAGGCTTCGCAGGGGTCTTCACCGCCTCTTGAACCAACCGATGCAACGATTCACGCGACTAAAGGGGTCGTCCTCTGAAATCTAGCTGGCGGTTTTTCAAATTGGAGTCAAGGGTTGTAAAGATTTAAAAAAAACAACTACCTTTTGGGGGTAAAACAATAAAGCAATGACAAAATACATCTTTAAAACCACCACTTAAAAGTAGTTGGCTACATTTCTGTTTGGTGAATGTGGATGCTGACAAAACGCATGTTTAAATCAACCCCATAAACAATGGGGGAGGGGAGGACAATTTTCTTCCCTATACCCACACAAAAGCAAGCCCAGCATATGCATTGCACCACTGGAAACCCTAAATCGATCACTAAAAATCAACCAGCCAGGCACCTCGGTCCGAGCTTTTTTGGAACTTCGCTTTTCTTCAGGTGCTGGTGCCACTTCTGGAACTTTTGCCTCGGGGTTTTTTGGTGGAAAAAACCACCCTTATCCACCCTGAAACTAACAGTAAGAGCCTCTGAAAATTTGGCCGAAATTGCCCCAAATAGGAAGCCGGATCGTCTCCGGCTAGCCCGCATTTTTTCAGGGGCGAGCTGTTTAACACTCAGGGTGTATGCAAAAAATATGTTACACTCGGCACCAAAAACATGGAGAAATGATGCTCAAAAGTTGTTGTGGCCTTCAAAGGTGTGGACAAAAACCTTTTGTTGTTTCTTTTTTCAAGTTGAAGGGTTGGAATTGTAACAAGGGTTTGCCTGTGTTGTTTTCTAGCTGCAGGATTCGTTTTTGAAGAAAACGAAGAGGTGGAATCCACTGCAAACCAGTCCGGCAAGAAACGGAAAGCTAGATGGTAAAGGAGGGGGAAACAAAGGAATAGACGGATGGGAAGAAACGGTTATGGGTTCAGGAGTAAGTTCGGTACGATTCATATGGTGCGGCACGTTTTGTTCATGACGTTCACGTTTTTCTCCATGAATTCCACGTTTTCCAGGAATTTCACGTTTTCTTCA
>DF243429.1:0-39727 GCA_000507305.1 Breviolum minutum Mf 1.05b.01 | reverse complement strand
CGTGAGAACTTGCAACACATCCGCATGCTAACGTAACTTCTTGGGTTGGGTGGGGTCGGGTGGGGATGTTGACGTTCGTGAGAACTTGCAACACATCAAAAAAAGAATTAAAAACAAAACGGTGTTGATTCACACAGGTGGAGTGGATTCAATGTGGAAACTGTCTAAATCAGCGATTCCCAGTAGCCTTGCGACCAGGGTGAACGGCCATGTCAATCCTAAATTGATGCGAAGCATCAGGATTTGGCAATGGCGTTGGATGAACTCCAAAGAAAATGTTTTGGAGAAAACTGGTCGCATGTTGGACAAACGCATGTGCCGCTGAGAGGGAAAAGAAAATCGCGCGAGTTTTCCGAACAAAAATCCTTGTAATTTACAGGTCATGATGTTAAAACCACTTGATTTTCCCCGGGGGTTTTGAAAGGAAAATATGTCATGGCTTGAATACACATATATTGTTTGTATGCCATGAAAATATATGAAAATTTTGAATATGTATATATATATATATATATGGCCTTCCTTTCCTTACCCCCAGTGTTTCATGTGTTTTTGTTTCTTTCGCGAAGGACTGTACGGGCTGCACCTGTCTCATTTGCGACAGCTCCGAGGAGTTCAAAGTGGACGTAGCTTGTGCCGCGTTTGACGGTTTGCCTGGAAAAACCATCGACCCAAAGTTCATCGCAAATTAGGGAGCACAAAAGGTAGTGAGTAAGGGAATCTCCACAATTTCAAGGCAAGGGTTAGTGAAAGATTGAATTTGCTCAGATACAGGGTATGGTATATTTAACCGAACAGAGCCAGGATGATACGATATTTGTCTATATACAGTGTATACGTACCAGCACCCTCCAACGGGTGGTGTTCCTAAGGGGTTGCAGAATGGCACCCCTTACCATCCATTTGGCACCCCTTGGAGGGTCCAGGTATACAGTATAGATGTCATATCACGAAAATATATTGTACCATGCCATTTCCATGCGATCAAATGGTCAGATATTCTAAAACGAATGCTTGTGGTGTTTTTTGGAACAGGGTTGTTTGGAGGGTTGCTCAACCATGGTTTAGATGTTTCCCAGTTTTTCTAGAGGAGTTCCTCAGCCTTTTTGCTACATGTGTTTTTCAGTTTGTCCCCCAACTCTTTGTCTCGCAATCTTTTCAAGTTGTTTGGCACTTTCTTCCACGACTGTTCAGAAGGTTTCGTCAACTGTCCTTTTCAAATATGTCTCCCAAGAATTCTTTCAAGGTTACCTAGGTGGTGGTTTCAGATTTTGTTTATTTTCACCCCGAACATTGGGAAAATGATCCAATTAGACTAATATTTTTCAAATGGGTTGGTTCAACCACCAGCTAAATACCTTTTTCACATTGGTCTCTCAGTTTCTGCAGTTCTCCGGAACATCTGACGCACCTCCATTCTGCAGCAAAAAAAGATCTCCACTTTGCTTCGTTTCAATCCTCTCAAACTTTCACTCGATCATCTTGCATTTAGACTATAGGGAGCTTTAAGGTATGGAACATCAAGTATTACATTGGAGTTCTGGCAAAATGGAACATAGTATTGAAAGCTTCAGGTTCTGGGCAACTACACTCTAGTAATCTTACAAGGCACTGGAAAATCCACAATGTTTGATGCTAGGTCTACAACAGGAAAGGTGCGGATGTTCCATTTCTATGTTAGATTCCTAGGTGGTGGTTTCGAATATTATTTGTGTTCACCTCTACCTGGGGAAATGATCCAAATTGATTAATATTTTTCAGATGGGTTGAAACCACCACCTAGATTCCCTTTACAACATGTACTTCACCCAAATCAGTTCCAGACTTCACTGAAACGACTTCACCAAGAGCTCACAACAAGGCCTTGAAAAATTGTCGGGTGCTCATTGGGTGTGGCCCCCCAGGGAAGTGACAAATGGTGCCCCTCTTGCTGACGGTGGTGACGGTGATGTTGGTAGCAAACACTGGTTGTGTGTTTTACAAAAGTTAGAGTTGCAATGAAGAAACACAAAGAACATGCTGTAATGAATGAGTTTTTTGGAGGGGGGTTCAAAAAGGTCAGACCGACCCCCTCTTCCAAAATGGTCTTATCTCATCTTGTTTACTTTCCTAGGCTTCAGGTGTTTTTGTAACTTGATGTTTGTGTTCCAAGTTTGTTTTTTTTGAAATTTGGAGGAAAACCTACCTATTTTAACACCCTTGGGGCCATTGTTTTATGTTTACCTCAAATGCCCAAAATTACCCTCCTGAGACTTGTTCAAGTTGTTGCTGAAATTTATTCGAAAGTCTTTAGGCTATAGGTTCTTCAAAAACAGGCGCGGAAGCAGATAGAGAGAATGCTCACGAACAAAGAGACAGAAAGTCAAAGTCATGTCTACCCTTCCTAAAACTAACAGGCAACTAAGATACCACCTGAAAATAGGCCATTCCAAGAGGAAGCAATCGTCTCCCAACCATCCATTTTCAAGGGGCGAACTGTTTCTTTCAGGGAGGGTACCGTTCCAATTTCTGTAGGCAACGCAGATACAACTTGCGATGCTCCCACCCCCAAGATGCAATCATCACCACAACTAGTGTTACCTTCCCTAAAACATCCTGAAACTAACAGTTTGCAATTGAAAAATGGCTGCATGTGATTTGTTTTTTATATGCGCATAAAAACCAAATCACATGCAGAAACTAACAGTTTGCAATTGAAAAATGGTGGTTGGAAGACAAGTTTCCTATAATTTCCTTTTGGGGCCCGAACCAAGTTTCAGGAGATATTGTTATTTTTCGGGGGCCTGTTATTTTTTTTTAGGCTTTAAAGGTATCCCAAAAATTCATCAATTCCTTCACAAAAATTCACCCGGTATAATTATTACTGGGCAACTCGCATCCCAGCAATGACACGGATAGATTTTTTTTTTCACAGATGGTTGGGTCCGAATTCATAAATGATGGATTGCAGTTTGCAGACTTGATTTTCATTTATGCAATTTTGTTCATTCAATCTATTGGGCCTTGTTTCTTGATTCGATTCGAAGTCTATGGTCGGCTGCATTTGATTTTTGTTTTGGTCGAGAGGCCATGCAGATCGTCGAGCTTCATCCGCAATTGCGAAAACTGCACCTTTTGGGTGCCCGAGAAACGGGAGCCAACAAAAAAAAACATGAGGTTTCACACAATTTCAATACGAGGTTTGAAGGAATAAAAGGGTGAAGGAAATTTAAAGAAGAGTTAATTCCAACGAAAGTTGGTGAATTCACATATATATGTTATGCATTTTTATGTGTACATTGAGTTGAGATTTGACTTGAGAGTTGGGTTTATTTTGGCAGTTTTCCAGGATGTTGAAGGTTCCGTTTTGGGGAAGGGTTGGATGAGGAAGTTGTACCAATGCCAGGTGGCAACCAAACAATTTCGAGTGCGAGATTGTATCAACTGCACCTTCTACTTGCAGCTTGAAAGAGAGATTTATACTGGGAGGATTTGGGTGGCACAGAATCCGGGTGATCATAGTTGTACAATATGATTGTACTAGTTGCATGTGTTTCTAGAAATTTCATTTTTGCTGAATTTTGGAAGTACATCCACTGAATAATTGCTTTCCAATGAACATCTCAGGCGGGCGTTGTGCACTGGTGGGGGTAATGATTTCTTGCTCGACTTTAAGTATTGAAGCTGGGTACAAGACTAGGTGGTCATGTTCAAATAGTTTTTATTTGTGATTTCCAGAATGTCATGTGATCTTGTTGCAAGTGACATGTCAACACTCGGGTCACCACGATTTCATTTGGACCAAGACTCACGGGCTTCGGTGCCTTTGCGGTAAAATGGTGTGCTGATCTGCAGTTGTGATCAGTTGTTTTCCCCTGTGGTTTCCAAATTGGTATTTCGGAGCTTGATTAGATCCAGGGTCAGCTGGAGTGAGGAAGGTTTTCTTGTGAGTAGTCAAGTGAGTGATGGCTTCACGGCAATGGCGTGGTGGAGTTCAGCATGATTTGGGTGACTATGACGAAGAAGAATCTTCTGTAGGCACTTCGGGGCATGATACGGCCAACTCTGAACATCGTATGAAGGGCTCCATAGGACCACCACCTGGACACAACGGAGATAGATCTCCCGGTGCAGGAGTCAACAAGCTGCCAGCCAAGTCATGCTTGCATAGCACCAATCTGGATCCTTTAGCACGAGGCCCCTGGATGCTTCAGGCTTTGACCGGAAAGGCTTTTGAGTCAGTGAAGCATTTGATCGAAGATGACAGTTGGTGCAATGATCCAGACAATCGGATGCAGCTACTTAAGTTGTTCTCCAAACCTGATTACTTTGGGAAGAACCCACTTGCAAACCCCATAGGATCCATGGGACTGTCATATTTACCTCCATTTACCGTAAAACTGAACCTACTGTAGGTGAATACATCATGCATGGATCCTATGGAAACTTGTAAACCTACTGTAAAAATTGTGTTTTTTGGGGTGATACTGTACTTGACAATCACGATTGATTTTTGACAACCTCGGGGCCGGTTCATCCAAGATGGCCCCCATATCAAACCTTCAACGTTTGTGAATCACCAAAATCCCAAGAATATTTTTTCTTCCACTGGCAAAATTCATGAAAACGTGTGCTCAGGCTGGGAGGTTTGCCAACACTTCCCATTTTTTTGTTTGTTTACTTTCTATGTATGTTTGTTATAGTATTCAAACTGATTATTATGCACTTAGTATATGGAAGCTATGAATCATTTTTAGGTATAGATGCTCCATGTGACGGGAATATTTTACCCAGCCATTTCCCCTTGTTTTTTTTTGCCATGTTCCACCTTTATTGAAGGTAGATAATACATACATTCGGCGCTACATGTGATTTCCAATATATTTCTTATTTTTACCCCTCCTGGGGAAAACGATCCAATTTGAGGAGTGTGATTTAAAAATGTTCAAATGGGTTGAAAACACCAGGTGGTGCTGATATTTACTACCCAGTTAATGTAGGGATTGTAATAGGCCAATACAAGGATCCCTATAAACCATCCAGTATCAACCATCCAGTATAAAGGGATGGCATAAGGGTTTAGAACGTTGCTCAGGTGGTGTTCTGGATTGTTTCATACCAACAGTTTCATTACTGTGAATGGAAAGACGTCTGACTTCCCCTTCAATCACAGGTTTGACATGTTAGTTTTCACACCCAGCATGAAATCATTGTATGAACATATTTGGAGCAACTCCGAAAAAGTTGGCCCTTAGCAGATATAAGTAGGTTTATAACTCCCCTTTAATGACATTTCTAACCATTTAGATATTTATATATATTTCATAGGATCCATGTAAGGAATATTTACCCACATTTGGGTGATTTTTATAGTAAGTGTAGGTAAATATACCATACATGGATCCTTATGGGTATAATCTTTGGTGAAAAAAACAACAACAAGTCCAGTCTTTGGCTCCACAAGGCATTGCCACACGGAACCGGTCATCGAAGCATCCAAGGTCTTTTCATGTTCACGTGAACATGAAGATTCCTGTTTTTTTTGGGGTGGGTGGGGTGGGGCATCATGGGAAACGGTTTGATGGTTCAGAAGTCAGGGAGAAAAGCACCTACAATGTATAAAACCTTGTAAATATTGAGATGAACCAGCTATGAACTGGTGCAGAATGTTCTTCTATCAACAGTATCATGGGTTCATTATGCTCCCGGGAGGGTTAGAGATCAGATTCGCATGGCTGATGTTTTTTTTCCTGAGATCAGCTTTTGGGAGCGGATTTTTGATCGAAACATCTTGATGCCAGATATATCAGGGTGTTTCTATATAGATTGTTCCAAACATCCATTGGTAATTCTGAACTTTTCAGGACTTGCGCATTGCTCCGTTCCACGCCAAGTACCCGGGTTTGCCGCAACCTTAACGATGATCCTTTATGGAAGGGGCGAAGATGTTTCACGTGCCAACCAAAATCTACGTCATTGCAGGTTGCTTTTCGAAAAATTGTGTTGTCTGAATTTCACCTTCACTCCCTGAGTCATGGCTAAACTGGAAACTGTTGGGAATGGATGTGAATTGTTGAGTCAAAGGTGGAACATTTTACACTGGCTGATGCTTAGTAAGGAACAAATTCTCTTTACCAGTGTAAATATCGAATAAAAAGTTGCAACTGCCAGTGAAGTGCAGTATTTGAAGGTTTTTTCCGGAGGCAGGTTATATCCCAATCTTGAGATGTTACCATGTTCACAACATGGATGGATCTGTTGCCACTGTTGCGGTTGGTCACAAATCGATGGGTTTGTTAGGGTAGTACCACGACTTGAGGGGCCACGCCTCAACTTGGAAGGAGGGATGAATCATGCCCCAGATCAAATGGCAAACTCAACATTTGAGTAATTTTGATATGAACCACAACTCACTGCTGTGGTCCAACTAAAATGTTCGAATGATCAAAAACTGTGTGATAACAAACCTATGGAAAAGAAAAAAAAGAGACGTCTTGTTTATTCCAGGTCTGAGATGTTGTAATGAACATATTGCATTATATGGGGGTTTCCTAAAATGGTGGGTTTCCCCAACAACTATTGGTGTTCCTACTAAACATCATCATTTTGCGGTGGAGATTCTGGGTACCACCATTGAAGGAAACACCCATATTGTTTGTTGGTTGGTGTGTGTGTGTGTTTGTGTGTGTTTGTTTGCTTCGTTGGTTGGTTTGTTTGATAAACAATTCCCCCGCATTTGAGTTTTTCACTCAGGAAGAAACAATTCCAAGATGTCAAGCTCTCAGATGAAATCACTTGTGGCCGATGTTTGACACCATGACACACACACACACAAACACAAACACCACACGAAAAAAGAAAACCACGAGTAGAGTTTGGAAAAAGGTCATTGTTGCAGGTATATATTGGGAATATTGCGGTTCTTGTCTCTCATGGTCAGTATTTGATTCTTCCAACTCATGCCTCATGTTTACCTGAGAGATGTCGGTGAGCAGCCTAGGAAACCTGCAAACAAGTAATCAATATAAAAGCACGAGCGAACCGCCTTTTGGCTTTTGGGAAAATTCAAACATATCTAATATTCGTTGTACCTGTAAACATCCCATAGACATGAAAAATCCATGTGTGTTCCCCAAGCCACTTGGCTTTTGGGGGTCCAGCCGGCGTAACCCTTTGGGAACAGGGTTTCCCATTGACCATTTTGGAAGTGTCAAAGTTAATCAAGGCCGGCTTCGATAGTGCTTTGAACTTTTGGAACGCGGTGTATGACTTCACGGGGAATAGCAAACATGCCAATTGGACCGTGCTGCCCTCAGGGGTTCGGGGGTCCTTCCCGGTGTTGATTGTTTTGGAAAACTCCTATATATGTTTGAAGGCATGCTATTATACAGGCTGTGTTTTGGAAATGTTGATAACTATTTAAATATATATTAATATGTTTAAAGTGCTGGTTATTTTGAATAAGAAAGCAGGGGTCCATGACAAACCATCCGAAATGCCATGGATTTTAGCTTGAAACTAATAAACTACACAGAGAAAAAACAAGGACAAAACTGCGTGTGAGCAGGAAACTTGGAGCGCTTAATGAATCAAAAGAATCCTTTGGCAAGTTCAGAGTTCCGGATTCAAAACAATGGCAGCACACCAGGACCTTCAAGGAACATATTTTTCATGTTGGCATGGTCATTTGTGTTGTTGGCATCATCGGATGATTCTTTTCGGAGTTTTTACAATTTATTCCTACTATAGGCATGTTGGAATAGCCAACAAAAACATGATAGATCCACGCTTATCCATAGCCTAGCTACTTTTCTTTAAATCAAAATTGTACATTGTGATACATCGTTAGGCAAACGAACCTACCGCGGTCATGGGGCAAATTTGGGTATCATTCGAAACGTATATTTGGTGGTTCGAGTTGATTTCTACATATCAGGAGCCTAACAGTCGGTCACCAGATGGCCATCCATAAAAGACTTGAGAAGAAACTTACTAGAAACCGTTTAACGCAAAAGCTGTTTATGTATGGTTATATAACGTATATATGTAAATTGATGTGGATACGTGTGATTGCACATCATTGTATTTTACGGTCTTTAAGCGTACATTTGTACACAACCTGGGCTTTTGTTCTGCTTGTAGCATATTTGGGTGCTTTGTGACTTGATGATTATCAAATGACTTGGCCTAGCAACTGCGGATCAGGGATCAGCCCAATCGCCAGATATGTAATTGTTTTGGTTTTTCCAATCGCAAGTTGCAATTTGGGTGGTGCTCTCCAACGATAATTTAGCATACAATTACTCAGATCTTGATGTTAGGATCAAAAGTTGATTTAGGACCGCTGGTTGGCTCCAATGATCGTTTTTTAGTGGCACTAGTGGGGTGAAATGCGGCTGACATCCCTGGTTTGCTAAGTTTACAAAATACCCACAACCTCATTAGGGACCAATCATCCAACAATGATCATAGTCGGTGCCAAGTGAAAATCGCTATAGCCATCAGGGCAGTGATCAGTTCAGAGCATATTTTTGCTTCTGGGATGGAAATGCTTCCAAACTTTAGTTTCATGACTGGTCACACTAAACCCCTAACTTACCCCCGAGAAATAAGGCCTTATGATCAGGGCTTATTAACCGTTGGTTTGCCTTAATAAGGCCTTATGAAGCCCTTATTTCTCGGGGGATAGGGGGTTAGTTGACGTCCTCCATGATAGTTACAGGATGGAAAAAGTTTTCCATGAATTTCTCAGAACTCCCATCATTTGCCAAACCCGGAGATTTCCAACAAAATGTCACCCTTTTGGTGTAGAAGCATTGTTTTGGAAACCCACAAAAACGCAGGCACCGAATTTCGGAGCTGCGACGTCCTCGGGTTTTAAAGAACTTCGACCAGCCGAAAAACTTCCCCCCGGCCGAACTGACGGTTCACAGATCCCTTCATTGGACGAATGTGAAGAACTCATCGTGAGCTTCGAAGGCGGCGTAAGTCGGTGGGAAATGATGCTCGGGGATTCCGGTAAAGCATTTTTTTAGCGTGGGGAAAAAAAGGGGATGTCCTGATGGTGCTTAGTAAATGGATGTAAATGGATGTATAGTGACAACAGCCCCTTTATAAGTAGGTTGTTTATGTCCCGTAAATAGGTGAAATCAACCAACTTAATAACTATATAGTTATGAATCTACTAACTTCCATGGACACGCTAGTAATGATGTTGGGAAACTGTAAGATGTTCATCTCACCCCTGAAATCGGAGGAATGGATTTGGATAGATACACTTCAAAATAGCAGTTGTCTCCGAAAGGAACTAGTTTTTCCAAACCATTGTTTTCAGTATCCATGTTAAATTTCCAGGGTCGTACCATCCTTATATATCTCAATTTGGTGAAAGTGATCTTCAAACAATCGTCTTCCTTTGCCATTATTTTTCAGGGCTGAACTGTTTTAAACTTCGGGGATGTATCCTTTTTCGAAAAAAAAAACGGCTGAAGCATGAAAGAAGCAAACTCCCCGTCAGCTTCCCTCAGTTGCTGCCGTGCTCCTTGAAGGTTCTACCGAATCACCAGAAGCAGTGTGTGAACTGACCCAGGCGGAGCTGGTTGTGACTGGATGGGTTGACCAAAGTCGTGGGGTTGGAAAGATGGTTGGATGCTGTTTCTCATTGGGATCCATGTATACATGGTATATTTACCTACATTTACCAAACAAATCAACCAAACGTAGGACGTAGTTAAATGTACCATACATGGATCCTCTGGGTTTGACTTCAAGCTTAGAAACCCAAGTTTTGGTTGGGTTGAATGTAACACACATGCAAGGTGCTACAGTTAATTGGGGCACCTGACACTGTGAATTTCTACCGAAATATCGGTAGTAACATTTGGACACAAAACCTGAACAAAAAAAAAGCCATGTTAGTTGGGTCCCGGGGAGTTTCGAAGATTTTTGGGCATCGACGACCTTACTGGCATCCACAAAGAAAAAACTCCTCAAGGTGTTGGGACCCCTGCGATTTGGATGTTCGACGGGGTGGGATCCAAATCATCTGACTTTCGCTGTCCAGAGGATGGTTTTTGCTTACAAACCACTCCTGAAATACTGTGCTCGTTTGTTTGACATCATGCATGGAAAACCCATTGAAAAGGGGGATGTAGAAGTCTCCATTGAACATATGTGACCAGTACTGCGTACACATATAGTAGGGTGTCAGGGTGTCCGGTTCTTCTGTTTTTGCCGACCATTTGGTGCTACATTTTGGAGCAATGCCCCTTCTTAGTAGGAGCAATTTGCTTTCTTTGTCTTTCACTTGTCTGTAGTACCTCAATCGAAGTCATTATGACATGTGTAAGTACGCAGAAGTATGTACAGATACCGTAGATTTATCATGATGTATCCTCTCGCAATGAAAAACCCTGGCTGTTTAGTGTATTAATAGGGGATGAAACTACCCCGTTGCGTGGGGATTTTAAGAAACCATTATAAGGACCCCGGATCCCTATTAACCAACCAGTATGAAAAAAAAGGAAGGTTTTATCATAGCTCAAATGGTACAAAATGCGACCACCTGAGAATTCCTCAACAAGCTGGGATCACCCTAAACCTTCAAAGCAACGGCACTTTTTAGTGCGGCAATGTGACCTGAGTTTTGGATCTGATTTAAAAAAGACAGCTTGTAAGATAGCTTCCTCTATTTTAGCTTGGCAAAATATCAAAAAAGGACAGTTCTTCATGAAGATTAGTTGCATATCCCAATGTGTGATTGCGCAAGTCCTGCAGGTAAAAGTGTTAATTTCTATTGGTTACTGTACGGAGAGGTCACATTTGAAGGGTACAGTACATCATCTAGGTGGTGGCAACTCAAACATTTTTTATTTTCATCCCTAGTTGGGGAAATGATCCAATTTGACTAATATTTTTCAGATGGGTTGAAACCACCATCAACTGGATCATATTTCATGATCCCAGTTTCAATGCATTGCAAAAACATAAATGCCCAGGAGTTACTGCTTGCACCTCCTTTGGAGAGTAGAAACTCGGCATGGAAAGAGTTGGACATGTTGGACATCGTTCAACTAAGTGGATATGTCACCTGTTGTTGGCTTTTAAGCCCCGAAGTTTCATAGCCCATACCATCCATCTATGGTATATTTACCTACATTTAATTGATTTTTGTAGTAAATGTAGGTAAATATACCATACATGGATCCTGTGGGTAGGAGACATATATACATAATTATATATTATATACATACATGATTATATATACATATATATATATATCAAAGCCCCAAAGAAAGCAATGGTAATTCGAGAAAGGCACCGTTTCTGTCTCTTCCTCCCACACATCATGTCAGTAGCCTGGCAAGTATATTCAGTATGCGTTTTCTCTGGGGACCCAAAATGTCCAAAAAAATATCCATGTAAATCTTGAATGGTCAAAGTGGTTCCAGATATCTTCAAGGTGGGCCCCTACCAGATATAACTTATAACTAAGGTTATCACTCCACTAGGGGTCAGAACCCCAGTTACCCATTCATAAGGGTATTCGTACGGGTTATAACTCCATTTAGAACTGGTATAGGGGCCCACCTTGTAGGATGTATGTTGATTTCGGTCATTGTTTGCCTCATTTGGTGTCGAAAGTTGTGAAAAGTTCACCCGGTTTAGGCGAATTATTTTCAAAGATGGATGCCCATTGATGTCCATGTATCTGAAATGATAACGACCTGAGCCGAGGTCACCTTAAATTGTGGTTTAGTTAGGGAACCCCCTCCCCCAAAAAAATCCCTTAATTCGGGTTTAGGAATTATAGTAATTTGCCCACATGTATAGTTCAATAGTTCACTATCACATGAAAGTAAGACATGAGCAAAGTTACAGGCCAGCATATGCACCAAATCAAGACCTATCAAGAAACATGGTCTTTTTTTGGTACTATAACAATGGCATGGTATTGTGTTTATCTAATGACCTCCATCCAACAAGACTTCGCATGGCCCAAAACAAAACTGTTATAACTTGTGTGACATGCCATCTCTACAATTGATTCATATCGATTCACTTGTTCAATCTGCCGAATCTATATCTTTATTTTTGCTATTATCAATTCATAGCCAATAAGGCATTTGTGATGAAGAGTGAGGGAGTTCCATCCTGGTGCTAAGGCGAATCTCATGGCCAGTCAGTAAGCAGTGTGCCTCAAACCAGGCGACTTGAGGTGATGATGATGATCATGACTAGGTGGTGCTTTCAAACATTGTTTGTTTTCACCTCTACTTGGGAACATGATCCAATTTTGACTAATATTTCCGGGTTGAAACCACCAACTGATGTTGATGATGATGTTGATGATAATGTCGGTCGCAGTTTCTGGTTGGAAAATAGACGATAATAGACGTAGTTGATCCACTTTGCTTGAAGTGGGAAGATCCTGCTGGGAACCTGATTTGCGTGAAAAAATGATCCCAAAAAGAACCCCAAATTCAATGTCTTTTTGCTGCAAGAATCCCAGATGCTAGATATCCATGGATGATATCGATATCTATCCGCCCTTTATCTACTTAGATTGAATTAAATGCCACATGTTCACCAACCGGGAAAACAGCGAAATGCAGAGTTAGTTACGCCACGTGACATCACTTTATCATCAATTTGGCCACTTATATTGATTCAGTTTGTACAACTGATACCACCATGTATCCTCAGGGAATCTCTCCATCACCAGTGCTCCCAATCCCAGGAAATATTATTAAGTCAGTTCTATTCCTGCGGGATAAGATAGGATTCGATGAACCCAAAACCGAGTTAACAGTCAGAGATGGCAATCATTTCAAGGCAAACTTAATGATTCCTCAGGATTCACAATGGATTTGTTGAAAACTCACATATCCCCTGCAAGATGCTACTTAGAAGATGATTATGTATATATATATATAGACAAGTTCCTTTAAAGAAAAGGTCCCTTTTTGGGTGACCTCTTCCTTCACGTTCGGTGGGAGGTAAACTTTTGAAACAAAACGATGTCTAAAGGCAACTTATAGAGTTATAGCGACCACATCCCACCGAGTGGTCATGCCCAATGGTCGTGATTGCAAGGGAATCCCCCCAAAATCTCTGAATTCAGGTTTAGGAATTTTGATTACCCTCCAGGAACTAACAGTTAAACATATCCCCTTGTAAAGGCACTTTTGAGTCGTTGATTTTCCCACCTTCCCCAGGTATGATATTTTAGTTCCCGGGAGGGTAGCCCAGATGATGCGAAACAAACGGACACGTTTTCACCGAAGGCTGGTTTCCCCTTCTGTCGCCAGGCCTGCAGCACCTGCAACGCCCAGCCTGAAACGTTTGCGCCGTTGCATTTCGGATGCCTCGCAGGAGATGCTGATTTTCTCATTTTTTCCGAAGTTTGATAACTACCCTGTGATATTGGCGGAGGGATTTAAGGAGCCAGGTATGATATATTTGTGCATTAAATGAGGAGCTAAAGAACCCCAGAATCATCTAAATCCCCAGGGTAATGAACATGGTTCACCTGAAAATGGGGTGCCCAAAAGAGGATCCCGGAGATTCCTAACTTGATAAAAACACATCATTTTTTTAGGTTCCATGTTGGGATGTTTGAGAATTTGTTCAGATTGAACAAAGGTGCAAAATGAGAGGCTAAAAACGGTCCCTTGGTTGGTTGATTTATGTACCGGGAGAATATTTTTCTGTAGCCCGGGATTATGTGCTCTGTTCGTGTTGTTCTTAGGGAAGATCAGATCATATATCAAGTCAGGGTTGATACAAATGTGAGTCTCCGACAAAATTAAGTATGACTCACAATGACGACCAAAGTATATAGTATTGAGAGGGTCGCCCTGCAAAACCCACAGGGTGCCCACCCTACTTCGGGATGTCCTCGGGCCATGTAACTCATATGACGTTGATGGGTTTGCTGAAAAGGTAGTTTGGGTTGGTACCATGTCTCTGATTTCTTGAGATTGGATGAAGGTTCAAAATCATACACCCGCGAAAACTAAGTACACTCCCTAAAACTAACATGGCACCTGAAAATAGGCCATCCCGAAAGGAAAGTAGTATTCCAACCATCCATTTTCAGATGCTATGTTAGTTTCAGGGAGGGTACCTCATTGGTTTTGACCCGCGACACCCGCGTTTTTTCAGGATCTTGCCGGCCTTTTGGAAGCGGTCATCTTGTCTGATGAGGTCGCTCGGTAAGGATGGCCATTTTTTCATTGGCATCATGCCTTTGGCAAAGGGAGCAACGGTTGGTGAGGGTGGTTTTTGACCCCTCCTTAAAATATGATCCAATTTGACTAATATTTCTTTAAGAATGGATTTGAAACCACCACCACCTATTGTTTGGTGCTTGCTTAAGCAGTGGCACTCCGGAGGGTGTTGGTTGATTTTTTTTTAGCAAAGGAGAGATAAATGGAAGCGAGACGTATGAGGTCTTTTTTCCCAAGAAATCCATTTCGGGACGCATAATCCATCATTTGTTGTTTGTTTATGTTGTTGTTCTATGATTTGGTTTCAGAACTTCGGTTTCTCTTTGGTAAGTGAATTTGTTTGAAAGATATGTGTTGTCTTGAGGTCCAAGGGCCCGAGAAGATAGAAACTGATTATATATATATATATATATATTCAAATTATATCACATAGGATCCATGTATGGCATGTATGGTATATTTACATACATGTAGTTGATTTTTATGGTAAATGGTTGGGTAAATATACAATCGTCCCATTTTTATCATCTGGGGATAAACCTCCCCCCCCGCAAAAAAAGTGGGCACATTCGACTCCCACGCCTCCAGTGTCCAATGTGGAAGTGATCGATTCACGATCGTGATCGTAAGTTGATTTATTATACACCTATTTTACAGGATGTAAATTTCACCTGCTTGCAAAAAGGGGTGAAATAGTCCGTTTACTCAGTACATCCCGGTAAGTTCTTCTAACAGTTCTTCATTTGTACCTTGGCTTTGGACTGAGTTTCCCGATCTTTGGAAAGGGTCTCAGGAAGCTCACACCGAGTTTTGTGCCAACAATCGGTGAATGCAGTCGTGATGTAAAGTCGTGAGGCAATGATTTCTATTTTTTTTGTTGTATCCTTACCTGGGGAGATGATCCAATTTGACTCATATTTTGCAAATGGCTTGAAACCACCATCTAGATTTGTTTGTTGTTCTTTCTCATGTGTTTTTTTCGCTGCGTCAGGTCCCGCAGAAAGACGTGAAGGAGAATCCAGAGGTGATTGGTGAATTCGGGGATATAGAAATCGAGGTGAAGAGGGCGTTGCTACCAGGGTATGAGTGATTAAAGGATCCCGTATGTTCACCACCTAAACTAGTAGATGTTCAATCAGTTTGGCATGGAAAAACACAAAACAACCATGAATTCAAAAGGTGTTGGAAAAAAAACGGCAATTTTTGGATTCCTTCCTTTCGTGGACCCTTGTGTGTTCTGTAAAACGGTGATGTCTTGGGTGACTCAACAAAAACGGGGGAATCTGATCAGAAGCTTCCCCCTTGCGCCTTGGTGGTGGGTAGTTTTTGCCCGGTTGCAAACACAGCTCGATTCCTGAAAAATCTTTATACCCTTCCCAAGCAAACAAAAAAACACTGAAAGAAGGGCTCAAGTAATGGATCATCTAGTGTAGGTGGTGGTTTCAGATGTTTTTCTTTTTGCCCCTACATGCCTGTTCAGATGATGCAATTTGACTCATTTGACTCGTATTTTTTCAGATGGGTTGAAACCATCAACTATCTTGGATGTCCCAGCAAGTTACTAAAAGGTTAGGATCAGTAGGTTATAACCCCAAGGAATACCCCATTGATAAGTAGGTGAAATAACCCATTGATCCTAACCATTGATCCTAACTTCCAACGGGACATCCAAGTAACTTACTAGTGTTAGATGGTTTGGAAACCATCCTCTTGGTTTCCCAACCTCCATCAGCTGATGAAAGAGTCGCCGTCGCCTCATGGGGACATGGTGACCATGTGGAATCCTTAGGTTTTTTTTAACGAAGCATCCATATCCCATAGGATCCCTACATGGCCACATTTGGATGATTTTTATGGTAAATGTAGGTAAATATACCAGCCCCCATGGATGGTATGGAATATGAGCTAATATACCACCACGCATTTTCTACACTACTTTGTGTGTGTTTTCCGCGGGTTGACTTTGCAGGATGCAATCGTCCAACAATCCCAATTTGTTCATATCTATTGCGTTGATTGTGAGTTTACGCAGGAAGCTTGGCATCTTCCACCTCCACAGGAATACACCCACAGCTATATACTACCCCTCCCTGAAACTAACAGCAATTTTTTTTGCACCTGAAAATGGATGATTGGAAGACGATCCTTTCCTTTCCTTTTGGGCTAATTTTGGCCCATTTTCAGGGGCTTAGATCCGCTGTTCGTTTCAAGGAGGGGGGTACCCTTCATCAGAGCCGCAGGTGGAGATTTTGGACTTGGATGATGACGTTGATAGGCAGAGCTGCCGGCGGGTGAAGACATGTCACGCGTTGGACCCGTTATTGGTTCAGCCAAGCGAAGAGGTTCTCATGAGGGAATCCTGTTGTTAAAATATGAAATTGCTTACCCTCCCTCAAGTTTAGCATGGTTCAATTGAAAATGGACGGTTGGAATACGAGTTTCCTTTTGGGATGGCCTATTTGCAGGGTCAAACTCTTAGCTTCAGGGAGGGTACACCATTGAAGTTTAACGTAGTTCACCTGAAAATGGCTCCTGAACAAAGGAGATGTGGTTTGTTATACTTTGGGGGTGTAAACCTCTGTCCGAGGTAGATGGCTCATGATTCAAATGGAGATCATCTATAGGGGAAGATCTGTGGAATGATTTTGAGGAACCCCCCATGAAAACCAACATATCCACTGAAAAATGATGGTTGGAAGATGAAATTTCCCTTTTAAATGGTCCATTTTCAGGTGACTTTCGTTCATTTTTCGGTGGGTGGGGGGTAAGATGAATTAGCAACTTCCATGAAGGTGTGACCTGATCTGACCTTCGTTTGAAGATCCCCCTGAGTCGTTGGAGGACATTTAGTTTGCGATGAGGTTTTTTGTTCGAAAATTACATGTCATACTGTCAATCTAAAACTGAAATTGTTAAGAGCATCAGGGAACATTTTTTTCGATTTACTGACATTAAGATTTGGATGATTATCTAGGCGGTGGTTTCAAATATTCCTTATTTTTAGGGGATATAATTGATATATATAATCCAAGTTGACTCATATTTTTTCGGAAAGGGTTGAAACCAGAAACTACTAAACATGTGGCTATTTTTTTCAGTGGGGAAAAACCTATAAATGTGGCCTTTAAGATCCCGTGGTCGCACATCACGAAATGAGTGAGTTGCTGGTTTGCCGGGCGGCTGCCAGGTCCCAAGTACCTACAAAGGAGTGGTCTCTAGGTGGAGCGAACGGTGGAGTCGTTGGAAGGAACATGTGTGGAAATTCCCTGTGAGATGGGCTTAGGGCATCAATGAAATATCTAGTCTAGGGTGTTTATATATTTAAATACCCCATTTTTCGGATGCATGGGACGAAGTGTGGTACGGTATACCTACATGAATGGTTGTTTTTGTTGTTAAAGGTGGGTAAATATACCAGTCCCACGGATCCGATGGGTATTTATATACCCTGTTTTTTTAAAAGGATTCCCCATAAAAGGTGGGAGGACGTCGCACCATCCGAATATCAGCCTCCGGGTACACAACCCTGGCTCATCTAAATATGGGAATCCTTGGCCGTGGATCCAGCAAGGATTTTTGAAAAAGTGCAGCAGAGTGATTGAAATGGTCCCTTTTCAAGTGAGGTTCGTTCAGTTTTGGCGGGGTAACAGCATCTTCTTTGTTCTGCAACTGATATTTCTGGGGAGGTGTAACTTGTTGATTTTCAATACGCAGCTCTCGTGGAGGTCCATCGAAAAGCAGTTTTACCGCATCCTCAGCCTCCCAGAAGGCTCCATTGTTGCTGCATTTGAGGGAAAGAATGATGTCCATATTGAAAATAGGGGAAGTGACTCAGATATTCTATAGGACATGGCATTTGTAGTGCTAGTATGTTTACAACTATAGTTTTGGAATGTGTGTTGATCTATACAAAGATATTTGTAATTTGTATGTAAACATTCTGATCATTTTCAGCATCATTATTTATTTCAATCATCATTGTACTTATCCTTATCGGTTTGCCATCCTATTTCGTTTTTTTTGCATGTCTTCTTTGGGAAATTTGTGGCGCCACCAGGTTTGTTTACTGGCACGTTTAGATTATGACCCCACCTTGCCTGTAGAATGCTGAAATATCCTCAGCACAGATCAACAAACAAATTCTATCATGACACCCTTTCAACCGTCTTCAACCCGACATTCATGAAAAAAGCTTTCTTTGTGGGCTAATTTGGAAGTGGTGGTTTATATACACCCCCGAAATTAACGGCTGGAACCTCAAAATCACCCAATTGAAAAGGAAAATCATCTGAACCAAACCTCCATTTTTGGGTTCAAAACCTGAAGTTTCCAGGGTGCATATCCTATATATAATTACCATCCATGTATGGTATATTTACCATAAATTTACCATAAAAATCAAGCAAATGTAGGTAAATATACCGTGTTGATTTCCGTTAATTGGTTTTTTTTGTTCGGCCTATAAAGATGGAGATTGGGGATGCCTGGAGCTGTCAGACAATCCGACGATGGATTTCCCATACTTGGATAAGCAAAATGATTTCTCACTTCTGTTGAAACGGGGAATCCCATTCTGAACATCAACCAGGAGGGTTCCTCGTTATGTTTTAATTCATGTGTCACCCTGACGGTTGGTTTTTGGAAACTCTTCCGATTTTTTCCCTAGATCTAGTAGACTGGGTGGTGGCAACTCAAATATTTTTCATCTTCACCCCAAACCTTGGGGAAATGATCCAATTTGACTAATACTGGTATGTTTCAAACGGGTTGAAACTCAACCACCCACTAAGTAGATATCCCTTCTGGAAAAAAAACACGGTTTTACTCCCCTGAAAACTAACATGTCCCCTGAAAATCAATGGTTGGAAGATGTATTCCCTACTGAATTGGTCCCTTTTTTGGGGACATGTTAGTTTTCGGGGGTGTAAACCAATCCCAACTCTTTGGGGTCCCAGGGAAACACAAACGTCCCATTTGGTCCCATTTGGTATCGCTCCCAGGCACGTGCTGCAAATGCTTGGGCAGCAGATCGTTCCATGTTGGCACCTGGAGGCTCCGTTTGGTGTGGAACCCTGTGGCTAACAGTTAGATGGTTGGTAAGTACATGATGAGTTGAGCAGTGTATCAAGTCATGTTTACCTTATGCTTGCAAGCTGAAGAAAAAGGAAACTGGATTTCAATCGTTCATGTTACTAATGATGTTTGTTGACACTGCTCAGTTGTTTTAAAACAAGGACACCACACCCATCGCAGCAGTGCCATGATGTTGTCATGTGCAACATCACGACATCACCCTGAAAAAACGAACGGCAGGCACCTAAAAAATCTCCAACGTTGGGAAAGGAGAGGTATCTTCCAAAACCTCCTTGAAGTTCCAGCTACACCCCCCAAGTTTAACATAGCCCTTGAAAATGGTGGTTGGAAAACTATTTTCCTATTGGGAAGGTGACTTTTCAGGGACTATGTTAAATTTCGGGGGTGTATATGTTACTTTTCAAGTGGTGTACATCACAATGAGAGACTGCCCTATAGGCCGCTAGGGTTGAAATTGATCCAGTTTAGGTTCCTGCTACTGCCGGTGTGCATGGTATTTGCGAATCACCTGGGATGTAGAAACATTGGCTTCGCATAAATGTTGGGAGAAGTATACCTATCATACCTATGGTGTTTCATTCGTTGCGGGGACTTCAACCATTGACAGAAAAGACATGTATTCCAAGGATCACCTGTGTTGGCCATTGAATTTGTCCTGAGATTGTTGCAAAAGATATGTATAATATGACCACATCTACATACTGGATATAAGATAATATGATATAAGCATGTTTGAAAACTAGGGACTATCTACCAAGTTTAGAAATTTGTTACTTCCTGAAAGCAACTATCCACTAGATTTTGAGGCCCGAATTTTTGCGACATAACCAGGGGGACGATCCGATCATCTAAGATCACCAGGTGGAAATCGACTTGTTCCAATTGCTACAATCGATTGACCTTTTTGTGGCGGTGGGCGGTCTTCAAAACCCTGGTTGGTTCTTTTATATAGAGGATTTTACTACCCATTGATATGGGGATTGTAAGCCAACATAAGGATCCCTATGAACCAATCAGTATAATGGAATGTTTGCTCTGGTGAAATCAAATAGTCGTGTGTATTTCATGGGTTGTAATATCACAGGGTACCTTTCAGGGAACCAAATCCATATCCCCACCTCCACAAAAATCATCATCGACTCAATAGTGCCTAGTAGTTGCCTGGTAGGGGATATGTAAATCGTTCCCAGGAGGGTAAGGATTTGGATTGAGAAATCCTGGCCTGGCTTTTCCCATGCGAACCCTACAGGTGCTGAGAAAACCCGTAGCCGACCACTGGGTGGCTTGAGGCAGGGTTTGATGCCTTCGAAAAAGGTCAAACGTTGCGTTCAGTTTCAACAAAAATGGCTAGTTTAAAATGTTTACCCCAAAAAACCCGTGCAGCTTGAATCCAAAATGCAGGTTTGGAAGAGGTTTTTTTGTTCCGTTTCAAATTGGCTGTTTGAGGTAATTTTTTGGGGGGAGTACTCTCTCCAGAAATCACGGCGAACAAGCGGTGGGTCGTTGGAATCACCAGACTCGAGAGTTATTGAAAACAAACACCTGATTCTTTGACTCATTTTTTGAGGGTCGTAATCTTGTGTTTGTTCAATTTGATTGTTTACTTTCTACCACGGTAAATCACCATTTGGGAGAATATGTCCCGAACTTTTTACAAGCATCTAAAGCAAATCCAGGTAATTACCCTTGGTTAAGGATTATCAGACATTGTCCCATCAGTCATTTTGAAGGCTTTACCTTTCTTGGTAAGTATACCATTCGGAAAAAGTAAGTAAGTAAGTAAGCAAGCCAGCCAGCCAGCCAGCAAGCAAGCAAGCAAGTAAGTAAGTAAGTAGTGTGTCTTTTAAGCAAGTAGCAAGCTGCAAATATGGGTTTCAAGCCTGATTTCAGAAAAGAAGGAGCGGATACGCTGCATAGCTTTGTTCAATCTTTGATTCAAAAAACACATGACCTCAAAATTGTGGCACCACAAAATTAATGCTTGGACTCGGACATGGTTGAACAAAACAAGATACGGTTGATGGAAGAATTCCGGCACCAGTTGATGTGGTAAATTGTCCATCAATTACGGGGTTTAATACATCCCATTTGGTGCAGGATTTTTTTCCCATCATCAGTATGACATATTCAGTGGGGCAAAACTTGCAAACACCCTGGTTTTTTGGAGCAATTAAATGATTCCAATGGTTGCTGGTTGCATCTTGCGTCATTCTTTGTGTCAAAGGGGTGTGCTTCTTCAAGTGTGGCTTTGTTTCCAGCAAACTCCACTGCTAGTTTTGTTGTGTTTCCCTATCCACAAGTACCAGACAAGGGTATGATTTCAGGTTGCACCACAATTCCGTGAAAGGCCAAACAGGACTGTCATGGTGACATGTTGCAAGGTTAACATCTGGCAGCACCGCCGAGAAGGACCGAAAACATGGCTTGTCCGAAAAGGAAGCCGAGCAGCAATCAGAAATTGCATGATACTGTTGATGGACAAAATCCTGCATCACCAAGGATGATGATTATCCCATTATTTATCGGGTTTTAACCATCCCAGGTGGTGCAGGATTTCTTCCATCAACAGTATAATAAACAGAAGTTTTCAAATCCACAAGCACAGAATTGATATACGTATATATAAACATATTATGATTGCTTATATAAGCATCGTATATGTCCGTTTGTTGTTTAGATGAAGCAAACTGATGGTGTTTCCAACCATTTGCTGCAGATCCATCACCTAGCCGGGATGCCGTTAAGCTTTCAACGGCTTACATGTTTGTAGGGGTAGGATATCCATGGATATCCTCTTTTCCGGCCATGTGAGCAATGACAAAAACCTGGTTGTTTAGGGTATGTTGGGGATTATACTAACCAATGATATATAGGGATTATAATGAACCATGTGTTAGGAGTTTTCTAGATATGAACTGTTTACATTTTGCAGATTGAAGCAGTGTTGATTTTGACCGTTTTACCATTTCACCTATGAAATTTGCAGCTCCAGAAAACTCAAAGATGGAATCACCGGAGAGGTCGTTGAAGAGGCTTGGAAGGGACAAATCAAAACACATGTATTGTAATGATGCAATGAAGATAGACCCATAAATGGTGAATCTAAGATCTAATTAAGAATACACTCCGGGATCAACTAGTAACATGGCTGGTCATTTTTCCTGCTACATATTATCAAAATGGTTGTTTTTTTCCATGGCTATGTCAACTATTGCCAGAGTGTACTGCATTTGATACTTGATACTTGGCAATCATTACAATTTTTTCTAGCTCATTTTGCTCACCACTTCAAACCCATCCAAATTCGCCCTCATCGATAAAAACATCTCTGCAAACTTCCAAAAATCTTTCAAATTTACATATATCCCCTTTTTCCACCATTTTTTTCCAACCCCCCCCAAAAAAACAAGACAGTTCCAAAAACCAGCCCAGGGGTGATTTCGGGAGTTCACCCCCCTTCCCCCCGAAATTGAAGGACACCAAATCGAAGGCGTCAAGTCGAGAGGCGGAGGCCTTGCAAAAGGCGGGGACGTGTTTTCTCGGCGAAATTGCTGGAAGCGTTTTTGAAATGGAGGATTTTTGTTGGAATAAGGGGGGATTTGTTTCCCATAGGATCCATGGGGCTGGTATATTTGCCTACATGAAAACCATAAAAATCAACCATTCATGTAGGTAAATATACCAGACCCATGGATCCTATGGGTTTCAAATTTTTTCATGGAACCAAGAATTTGTTGGTGACTTTTGTGATCAGATCTTTTCTTTTTGTTGACCCAAAAAACAGACAAGTTGGATAATATGCGAACTCACAACTGGGTGGTGGTTTCAAATGTTTCTTATTTTAGCCCTATTTGGGGAAATGATCCAATTTGACTAATATTTTTCAGATCGGTTAAAACCACCAACTAGACAAGGTTTTGATTTTTGACCTGTTCGGGGATGACAATCTATGTTTCGACTTGCTTGGGTTTTCCTGTGGAGCTGTTTTTGCCAAAAAACAAGCAACCTGAAACGAAACTAATCCCTAAAGATCCAATCATCTTCTGAGAATGATAATGGAAACTAAATACTATGCTGAGAAGGTGATTGGACACCCTAATCATCATCTGACTATGACTGGATTCCGTGTTTTTTCCTGGGGATATTGCACCTGTTTGTTCTGACAGCTGCAGATAGATACCGGATGCAACCGACCTACCAACCTTGCCGTCGTGTTGTGTTGCGCAGATTCTGAACGACAGCAGTGATGATGATATGATTTGCTGGGCGGCCAAGTCAAACACTGGTGACCTGCTACTCCTCTTTTAGATGGACCAGAAGTGGAAAAGAATTGAAAAGAACATGGCAACAGCATCCAAACAGAAAACACCCAACAAGAAAGTCAATAGGGTGACATATGAGCTGGTTTGTGTATTCACATCGGAGATAAGAAACCTTTTGTTTGATTTGGGACGTTGCTAGTCCCGTTGAGAGGATGTGGAAGGATTGCATGTAATTCAATGTTTCTATACATACATATATATATATATACACACCATAATTCCTAACGGATGGCTTGAAGGGCACATCGGTGATACAGAATCAAAATGAGAACAGTGAAAGGAAAAGTGGAACAGAACTTGAATTGTATCCATTGTTAAAAGATCCGTTATATACGGGTTCATATGCAAATTATATCCAGTGTTTTTTCGCCTCGCTGACACCTAGCCTGATTTGATTCAATAAAGGTGCTGTTTGACTGTTTGATGCAAATATTCCAAGAAAGCACAGTAAATTACGGTTTGTTTTCAGTTTGCTTCTTTCCGATGTGCTTTGATTGACATGGCCAATGAAACCAAAACCCACTCCAGTTGAGGCCTGAAGAATATCCTAGATTTAGTTGATACAGTCTTAGATATATATATATGTACACATATCTTCCATGATTCCATGGAAGCGACATATCCCCTACCTACCAGGACCTCGGCACTGTTTGAGTTCTTTCATTTTCCGAACTTCCTTCCCGTGAACGGTCGGAGATGGATTCGTTTTTTGTGAAGGTTATCCAACAGCTGCGGGAATGTCTGTTGTAAGTGGTAAGGCTTGGTTGCGACCATGTTTGCACCGTTGCACCGAGTTGCCCCAAGAAATGCTGCCAAAGTTAGCAGCAGTGGCTCCACTGCCAAAGCTAGCAGTGCTGCTGCAAGGTGGGGCAAATTGGGTTTGGTTCCTTTTGCGGAATTTGTAGTCATATCTATCTAAGTAGCTAGCTATCTACCTTGCTAGCAAGGTAGCTAGCTAGACAGGTAGGTAGCAAGCTATCTACAGTATCTATTTGGCAATTTGATGCTATTCTGTGTATATCAATGTCCATTGTATACAGCTATTTCCAGAGATACTAGGTGTAGTCAAATTTGACAGGAAATGCCACAAAATGAACGCAAACAAAAAAAAGCAGCGCAGAATTGCAATACTGGTCAGACACCTTGTGGTATTTAGATGTCTACTTTGGCAGGTCTTGTTGTGATGCTGACATAAAGATTATCTAAAAGGTAGTCAAGTAGAAAAGCATCCCCTCTAGTATATGGTAGCTTCAATTCACCTGGATGCAATATAGTTTAACTTGGTACAATGCCAGCCTTGAATGTCAACATGACAGTTTTTTACTGACCTCTAACATCTAATTATCTAAGTTGGCATTTGGAATGTGAAGCTTCAATAACAAGTATCAGTAGAGCAATGATGACTATAGGGTTTCGGATAGTTTTGATTGTTACCCCTTCAAGAGATGATCCGATTTTTTGACGTTTGCGCATATGTTTCGGGTCTGTCTGACTGGGTGGGGAAAAAAACCCACGCGCGTCCTGATGGGTTCCCTGCAACGGAACCTGAACATGAAATCCTTTGGAAGCAATTAGGAGATTCAATTTTTGGAAATTTGAATTTTCAAGTTCCATGTAAAAGGTTTTGGGAATCTATTTTGGTTCATGAATTAATTTGGCTTTTTTCATTGAAATTATATATGAAGTTCCTTTTTTGTCAAGGGTTTCCACGTCTTGGTGACAGGTGACATGGTATTTCCTTGACCAGATCTCTGAAACCCGTTGAAACCTTGCCAGTGTACCCTTTGAACCGTTTGAAGGCAAAAGTTCAGTGAGAAGATTGGAGTTTTGATGTCAAGTCTTTTTGACTGCAATGGAATTTCCAAGGGCGAGTGCTCGGGTGGTTGTGGTTGGGCCGTTCTTAAATGATGAGAATTATAGAGTTTCGGTAGACACAAAGGATTCATTCTGATATCAGGCAGGCAAATAGGGGTCAGTCAATAGTCAAAGTCAAACAAGAAACTAGGTGGTGGCAACTCAAATATTTTGTATGTTCACCCCTATCCTTGGGGAAAGATTCCCATTTTGACTCATATTTTTCAGATGGGTTGGTTCAACCAGAAAACCAGAGAAAGTTTTGTTGACATTTTCTTCCCCAAGGCGGCACTGGCCGAAGGTTCCCAGGTGAAGAGCCACGGTACCCCCTTTTTTCCAAGCGAGCCTTTTTGCCGTTTTGGAAATCATGAGCAAAAAACGCCTTTACCCTGGATGGAAATGACCACCAGATTTGATACAGAAAGTATCCTGAATTTATTTCACCAAAATGTCCAGGTACCTAAAATAGAGGTACTCAACCTTATTTTCGGCTATTTTGTGGGTGTGTTTTCCCTTGCATAAGCCTTACAAACAGCTTATATAGCTGAGTACCTCTATTTTAGGTACCTGACATGTTTGGTGATTATTGGGAAAATGGATGCAATAGGCATAGGTGATGCAACACCAGGACTTCGGGAACCGTTTCTTAAGAAATTACACATGGGTGATCCCTCCTCAATAAGATGCCACCTGGCTGGTTTCAAAGAGTTTTATATCTTCACCGCTCCGTGGGGTTTCATGATCCAATTTTGAAGTTGTGCATATGTTTCAATGTATCCCCCTCCAGTTTCCCATACAAAATGGGTGGAGGGAACCCCACCTGGTATATTGGAAGGGGGATTCAAATGTATTATGGCTTTCCAATAAGTACTTCGATCCACTAGCAATTTGTTTCGTACTTTTTTGGAGACCTTATAGTTGGGAGAAATGGTGGGTCAAATCTATCACCTTTTAGATCCCGAAAACTGCTACTTACGGACTGCTACCGGACTTACAAACGGTGAATGGTTGGGACATGGGTTGGGACTTTATGTAGACTTTTTTTTTGGGGTCTTCGGGAATCCCTACTAAATTTGAACATATATAGACACATAATATAGAATGTTCAACGTTTGTTTTTCTTAGGGTGTTTTTTTTTCGGCAGGTAAGAGGATGGTTTCGTTTTGCAAGTTTTTTGTTGCCCACAAAAAATCCATCCCCAGTTCGTACATTGACCAACAACCGAGGCTTGGATAGTGACGAAGAGGAGAAGTTGGGGCATCCAACCGCGGACCATGGACCACGTTGGGGTGAATCCGCGGTTCGGTGATCAACGGGTTTTCCGGGGGGGAGGTCAAGAGACCTCCGATTTGTTTGGAAAAAAAATGTATCCAAAAAAATTATAGTAAAGGCAACTTTCGGCCAACCTAGGGCAACTTTCGGCCTACAATAGATTTCACCTATTGAGAGTGAAGGTGTAACTGGCGACCCCAAGAATCCTTAAACTCATTGATATGCAGGCTGAAATTTTCTGGGTGGTGGTTTCAAATATTTTTTTTTTTCAACTCTACCGGGCGAAATGATCCATTTCTGACTCATATTTTTCAAAATGGGTTGGTTCAACCACCAACTAGTTTTGCAATGTGTTTTGGGCAGATACCAAGCAGTTTCGTTGACCGTGATGTTTTTTTTCTAATGACTCAAAAATCGGGGAGTCCTTTTGGGATCGAAGTTGTGAGCTTTCAATGTGGATGGAAATGTTGCTGTTGATTTTGGAAATTCAGGGCACATGATCTTATAACCAGGTGATCGGTTTTGATATTGTAGGATATTATTGGATTTATGAGTAACAATGACCAGATATGTGGAGACCCAGTGAAACAATGTGGATTGTATTTTCATTGTTTTTTTTGTTTCGGGGAGGGTTATATCATATTTCGATATACTGTATTTCAATGTATTTCATATACGTAGGATCCATCGGACTGGTCTAATTTATCTACATTTACCATGCAAATCAACCAAATGTTGGTGAATATACAAGTCCCATGGATCATGGATCCTACCGGATATATATATATATATATATATATTCCTGAAATCTAACATAGATACCAAAAAAAGGCCATATTTAGATAAAAGGAGTCCACCTTTTCCAAACCATCGCAGCGACAATATGGTCCAAACGCCATGACATCCTATCCCCGCAACTTTGGCGGGACTAGATTTTCCAAACCATCATTTTGGGGCCCTCCAGCCATTAGTTTTTTTCGGGGAAAATTCCAACGAATCGTAAGCCGAGGCCAAGCACCATTCCCGGACCTGGACCGGAACATCAGAGTTGGGAGACGCAGTGGGACAACAAAAAACGTTAAGAAAAAACTAGTGACCTTCAACCACCTGACTGTTGACATCTGTTGACTGATGGTACTTGTATTTCTAATGATGTAACATACATATATATATATACAATATATACACAAGTATACACATGTTTTTGCAGTTTATATACATATAACCTAGTATGTAGTGCCTATACCCTTGCAGTCCAACGACAATTTTGCTGGTTTGCGAACCACCATGTTTCAAGTAAGGGTTTATCAGAATCCCAAAGGAACCATCATTCACCACCATTTGTCTTGACGGTGGCTGACTTCCAGGGTATATACACATATCGTATTTGTCGTTTGTATGTATATAGTAAATAATGATAAACATATTTATGTGAATATACATATATATATATATTATATACACATGAATTGATGTTGATACAGTTGCTTTCTGGTACAATGTGCATATATACTTGTCTTTTTTGGGACGTTGAACTATGCCGGAAACCCAGGTTTTTCTGTTTGCCACGTTGAGGTTTAGGATTGCCGAAGTCAGGTTGGGGATCCCGGCAAACCTGGAGGATTGAGGGAGCGATTTGGGATCCCAGGGATGATGTAGGAAATCTAGGCAAAAAAGAACGCCAGAATCCCTCAAAATCACAGGGTAGTTACTGTTACTTGTGGGATACCCAGGGTTGAAACCCAGTAGTTTCGACCTTTGGCAATGCTTTTTTTGATGTGCGGGATGTTTGCAAACATATTTTGCTGAGTCGAGATGCACGGAAGGTAGTCAAAGTAGTTGGCTCCCAATCGCAGATCGACCGTCACGCCCAAGAGGATGGTCGTCACGTAAATCATGATGAATGACTCAAAACAACTCATAAAATGGGAGGCAGTCAATGTGATCTACCGCTTAAACAGTGTACTTCTGTTTCTTGCTGGTGAGCTGCTACCCGGTGTTGTAACAAATCCACATGGGCAGTTGACCAGATCACAACCAGGCATGAGACTGGTTAAAGGTACCGCATGCTGCATACGTTTATCTTAAGGGTGTGGAATTGACATTCGGAAATCTCTGGAAGGGAAAATAGGTGGCGAAAACCAAGCCGTTGCTATGTTCACTTTGCTTTGGGAAAGATGTCTGAGTGGACTGATTATGTGTATAGAATACAGCATGAATACATTGAATACAATACAATACCGTATTTGTTTCGGGAGTCATCCAGATGAGAAAGGTCATTTCCGATCGTGCTGGATGAGCAAAACATGTTGGATGAACAAACATGCCCACTGTTGCATGTCCCAGTGAGTTTTTACACCCTGGAAGATTAAGATGGAACCTAACAATCACCACCCAATTGAAAGGGAAAATCATCTGAACCAAACCTCCATGTTTGGGTTCCATCTTAGTTTTGTGGGGTGTAAATAGTTGGTTGGCCGGGGTTATGATTCATGACCCCCGTAAGAACATTGGGGGGTATATAGCATGATTACAAACTAGGTGGTGGTTTCAAATACTTATTATTTTCACTCTTATTTGGGGAAGATTCCCATTTTGACCAATATTTCTCAGATGGGTTGAAACCACCAACCAGTTAATTCAACAGCTTTTGTTCCTACTCAAATTTATGATTTCTTTGATACACTCCCGAAAACCAACGGCTGGAAGACCTGAAAGAATACCACCCACAAGGAAAAGGAGAAACATGTACTACAAACCACCGGGTTTTGGGGGGGGTCCAAAAAACGTGAGTTTTCAGGGATAGTAAATTGGGAAACTTTAGGTCTCTTCGAGGTGATTCTTGTACCTTCTTTCATCGTACACCAACATTTGGGAGCATTCTATCATGGTAAATCGCCATCACACCACCATTTTGGGGATTTGTTTTTCCAACCACCAAAGAAGCAAATCTGAGGAAAAGAACACCAGGGATTTTGGGTGTCAAAAAAGCTTCCTACCCCGAAAGCCACCCCCCACGTTGAGGCGCTAAAGACATCAATCCAGCTTCCAGTAGCGAAGACGAGATCATTGTTGAGGCACGGGCAAAAGCCGTGGTTGTTTCAAAGTTTCCCGTAGGTTTCTATGGGATTTGTATGTTTTATACAGCTAATTTATCATACAAATCAACCAAATGTATGGAAATATATTTATTTGTAATTATTTGTATATATATATATATGTGTGTAACTGTATATATATATATATTACATCAATGCTATGCGGTTTGAAATTTAGATACAAATCTAGGTAAATTATAGTGTCGAGTTCCCGGCGGTTGGCCACCCCAAATGGTGGTGCTTGTTTTCGGGAAGTTTTCCAAAAAGTCCCCTTAAATTCAGGTCTAGGAATTATAGGAAGTTTCCCAGATACAAAAATCTTCAGAAATGATCGGCAAAAATAACACTTCTGGGCTGGATCCCGTGACAAAATCATAGTATCTCCAGTGTTTTGGTGGTGAAGAATGGACACTTCTCTCAACTTGGAAATATGTGTGTATTATTCACCTTTTAATTCAGGTTTGCAGAATTCACAAAATTTCGCAATGATATGTTCTATAACACAACTTGTATGTTGATTTTTCGTGTGATGGTTTAAACAAATTGGCCAACACTGTATTTCTTATAGCCATACATTTGCCACAAGTACAATTAACGGCTTGATGGATGCTGCCACCCGAATTCTGTTCCCAATAAATTGCTGGCAGATTCTCCCCAGATACCTACACCACCCAACAACTAACGGCTGGAATCTGAAAATTGGCCCCTTTTATGACCCTCTTAACAAAAGAGAGAAACATCCCTAGTACTTCTACCTTGTTTCTTGTTTTTTTTGGGAGCTCCCTTGGAAGTGATGGATTTTTAACTGGAAACGTTGCTGTTTTGTCAGGACGAAACGCGGCGACTGCCCATCACTGAAGCTCCAAAGTGACTTGACTTTATGAATTGTTAACCTCGTTGGTTTCAGGTGCGTTTTTTCGGTGAGTGAACTAACAACTAGCTGCTCGGAACGGAAGTGACCGATGTTTTGGAGCTGGAGTTCTCGAAAAACCCCGAACCATAATTTGGAGCGAAATAAGGAGCTACCCCCCAGATTTCCATCAGCACATCTTAGACAATGGTATATTTCTTGAATTCGAAACATGATTGGACAGCAAAACAAGATCTTGGAAGTGGAGGGTCCAATGGGTGCAAAGTCAACTGATGAGCTAGTTTTGCTGAGCCTTTTGGAATGACGTAACTGGCACCATGTTTGGATGTTATTATACAGTATATAATACGAATCTCCTACTAAAGAGATCTAAAGAGTATATACTGGAATGAATGATCCTGGTGGTGATTGGCATCCTAGGAGGAGGCATCCAAGGTATATCATATGCATAATATACACATATATATCATATATATATATTATTATATATATATATATATATTTATGTACACACACCATTTCAAAATTGCTCTTTTCCGACAGTTGCTCAGCATTTGCCAAGTTCCAGCCCGAAAACATCCTTTTTGTACACAACTGGTCACATGTCATGAGGTCAAGCAAGCGAGGTCTCCAAAAATGGCCCAAAAAACTAAAAGAATTACCTCAACCAGGTGATTCAATTCGTGACCTTGTTATCCCTTAGTTGGAGGTCACTTAGCCTTCGAAAGGGTCACTCCCAACCATCCAAAAAAGGTCACTTTGAATCACCTGGATGATGTGATATATGATATACCCGCAAAGAATCAACATTCGCCATTTGAGAAGATGATTGAATTTCCAAAAGCTGATGAAACATTATTTATATATGTATATATACAACATTTACACATAGTTATATACAGTACCTGATTTATGTGTTTCGCACATCAATGGTGGAATCTTACCTTTGGCTTCCAAAATCCCTGGTATTGTCATACCTTAGTCGCTATCTATTTGGGGTTCATCCTGGCATTGTCAAGATGTGACTCAGCATCCCGAAATCAGTGCAAAAAAAATGTGACTTTCTGCGAACTGGTGTTTGTTTAGCTAAGTTGGATTCTTGCAGATTTGTTGGGTGAGAGCTGATTTTGAACTCGTTTCCTTCTTTCTTGATTTCTTTTCATTTTATTATGTTAGTTATTTCATGAGTTTGAAATAACTGCCATTTATTCATTTTATCTATTTCAGCTGGCTGATATGTTTCAATGGAAAAAGACATGTTTTTGCGCCACCAAAAAAGCCTACTTTTCTCAGGTCCAGACCGATACCGAAAAAACTGCCCAAAAAGGCAGACCCAGGTGCGTCGCCGCTTCGTGGTTTCGGGTTGGTGGTGGATCGGATCAACTTCAAGGACTTTTTGGGATGATGAGTTCACGAGACCCCGAAATCAAAGGTTGTTATAAGGTTGTTGGTGACCTCCAACGTTTGGGGATGAAGTTTGGTCACGAATTGAATCACATGGTTGATATATGTTGGACTTCCTGGTTTTATAGGAGTGTTTTCTTTCAAGTCATATTTTCTGAAATATTATATAGACCGTTTTTGTTGTTGCACCCTTATGTTGAAAGAGTATGCATGCATCAATGTGATATTTTGTGGATGTGTTTCTTTGGTGTGAGAGTTTGTTATCCCATTCCACTATGCTGTACTGCTTGTTTATGATAGAGTTTCCCCATTTCAGGGGCAATGTTTGTTGTTACTGGAACAATTTCATTACTTCAGTTCTTCATCCCAGAAAATATGACCTCAACAAATCATATCTGGGTAACCTACCCCCCCTAAAGCAAGAGACAGGTAATCCCGTGTTCTAATCCATCCTGCCCGCCCACGCCACCATACATTTCACACATAAATTTCACACATAAATTTTCAAAAAAATACATTTTCCAAAATTTCAATCAATAATTTTTAGGATAATTTATCCTAAAAACTATTTCAACTTTTTGCCTCAAGATTATCCAAGTGCTTCCTTGTTAAAATATGTTTTCGCCATCTACATTTCTTAACTTTGCATTCACAAACTTCGCAATCTACTTCAATTAAATTATATATTTTTCTGTACTCTCTATTCTTTGCCAAAATTTCTGGTTTATTTTCTTCATAATATTCTGCCCATTTTGCTTTTACTTTGTCAGGATTTTTTGCTCTCCATCGCCTACCTTTCTCTAAACAAGCATTGCAAGTTGTATTTTTACCAGTAAATTTATCCAAATCTTTTTTAATCCCACAGTCTGCACAAGTGTATTGCTCCATACTATAGTAAGTTGATTTGTCTTTAAGTGTCTTTAGACTTAAAGTCCCATCTGAACACAGGGCGCTAGTCTTATAGAAAAATTCCCAAACCATAAATTCACCATAAATTCACCATAAATTTATGAACTATAAACTGGGAATTTTAAAACAATCCCAAACCATAAATTTATCATAAATTTATGCAGATGAACTTGGGGGAACTGGTGCTCATAGAAAAACATAATTCATAAATTTTAACCATAAATTTTACACATAAGTTTTAGGATAATATTTATTCAAGATTATCCTAAACTTACGCTTCTTCAAAAATTGGGTCATAATGTTCAACAATCATATCACCCAAATCTTCACTAAAATATTGGAAATAGTCTTCACCAATAATAGCATACAGAAATTCAATGATGAATAATTTGACAATGTTCTCTACTGAAAATCCAATATTGTAATGGAAAAAAACTCTTTCCTTGATTTCAAATACCCTAAACAAATTTATCAGTTCTGTTCTATTAGTCAAGTTCAAATCAAGGTATTTGAATAACTCCCTGTTCTGTTTTACAAAGGCTTTGTCTGGTTTAACATATCTTTCGCCACCAAACCTTTCAACTAGTCCTTCATTTGAATAAAAATCATTGATTTGTTTTGTAAGTGTCTGTCGGCTGGCGCTATAGAATTCAATTGGCATTTTGTTGTAATGATATATCCTAAAGAACTTGATTTGTAATTCAAACTTGTCAAGATTGCTATTCTTTTGTCGTTTCATAAATTCTTTTTCATTTAGTTTCATTTCTGTACATTTTCCACAGCAACCGCCGTATTCACCGATGGCATTGCATATGTGAGGGGGTAGTTTGTTGCAAAGTGTAAGTTTGATATTATTGAGTTGGGCTTTGTGTTTTTTACACTCTTCACACTTGCTATAATCAAACAGCATTTTTCACTAATATATAAAGTCATTATTCCTTTAAGTCATTTTCGTCATAAACTTATTACCATCCACTATAGCATCAAACTTTTTACCTTTGCTATTGATTTTTCACAATACCACTTCTCTCATTAATATTATTTAGATTTTTTCCTTGGTGTTGTTTTCGCGCTACTTGCTGTGCCGGATGAAGGAGTATTGCTCCTGCTTTTACTTGCACCTCTTCTTAATAGTCTATGTCCAATATTATCATCAGAACTATCATCTCTGCTCCTGCTTCGTTCGCGAAAAACTGGGGCGTTAGTTGAAGCACTGGGTTGTTCGTTTGTTGCTGGGGGGTCTTGTTCTTCATCTGCTTGGTAGTTGATGTCATACTCTGGTGAGGCTGTCGTATTCCATAAGAATTCTGCAATATTAATTCCTACCATTGAAGCATTAAAAGCAAACTCTGCTAATCTAAAACCGGTTTTCAGACTTTTGCTTCCAAAGCCTTCACCATCATCATTATCATCGCTTGTTGGTGGAGAGTTATTTCTACCAATAGGTATTGTATTTGCTTGTGTTTCTTTTTCTAGTCTTGAAGGTTCTTTACTACTAAAATTACGAGACTTCATATTCAAAATATATGATTTTATAAATTCATCAGTGAGTTCATCCTCTCCTACTCCAATCTGTTTATCTTCCATTTGCTTATTATCAGTCTGTGTAGATTTATTGTATGTTCTTATCATATCAAATTCCAAATCATTTTTATCCAAACTTTTATTATGATTGATATGTGCATACTTCAAGTAATTCAGCATATCATCATCATCAATAGGTTTCTTGATTTTCTTCAACTTATTTCTTGTCAAAAACATTTATTAATAATAACTAGATTTTATTATTAATAAATTCAATCCCTACTGCCTCTTGGTTGTTGTCTTTTCTTATACTCGCTAATTCTTTTTTTCAAAAGTTCGGCTTCAACTCTTCTTTCCCACCTCCCGTCGTTTATCATTTCTTGGGCTAGATTATTCAAGTGTTGCCAGTTTGTTATTCCTTTTCCTCTGCCTTTTTTACGCAAGCCTTCTAATGAAACTTCAGGGTCTCGTGTGTCAGTACCTCGTATAAATAATTGGAATTCTAATTCCTCTTCCCTCCATCTTGAAATATTTGTTGAATAGGAGATATCTTTCATCAATTTAGTTTTCTTTTTTGGTTGTTCTTCTTGTTGTTGTTCTTGTTCTTCTCGTGCAGTCATCATTTCTGGGAAAAATTCTTCTTCTGCTTCTATATCATCTTCTCTTGCTAAGTCTACTGGGGTAGTTCTTCTTCTTCTTATTGGACTGGTGATGCCTGATAAAAAACTCTGTAGTGTCGGAACAACTCCTTGTCGTTGTACTTCGTCTCTATGTGTTTCAAATAATGCTTGTTGTCTTGCTGTTTCTCTCCTCTGTCTTGCTTCTAATTCTGTTTGTATCTGTGCTGATGCCATTCCTCCATTATCTGCTTGCACTTCTGGAGTTGTTGTTCCCGATGACGATGATGATTGTAGTCTATCAACATTAAAAGTTCTTCCGTTTATTCTTGCATTTTGTCTCATCAGTATTCCTCTCATTTCTCTTTCCAAAATTCTGTTTTGTTGTTCCTTGAGTATTTCTAAATGGTCAGTTCCATCAAAGAAACTTCCTTCTGGTGATGCTTTATAAAATGTTGCTGTTCTATCTGGTAATTTACCAGTAATGGTTTCATTTTCATCTATCAGATTGATAATTTCATCATATGTTGGGCGTCTCTTCAATCCTAATTTTGAATAAGGATTGACTAACTCTAGTGTCGCTGTTGCCATATTAATATAAATTATGTTAGATAAAATAATTTATATTAATTATCTTTTGTAAGTTTCATCCATCAACTTTTTTAATTTACTGTAGTAGTTTTCTAAATGTTCTTTTGATGGTCTTGATAGATTTGGTCTATACAATTCATTTTGTACTCTGTCCAGTTCGTTTTGATAGTTTGCTCGCTTGTTTCCTTCAATCATATCTTTTCTCAACAATATCATTCCTTCGCGAGCGTTTCTTAACTTCATTTCTTTGTGTAGGTGTTCTAGGTATTTTGTGTCAGCCATAAACGGAGTGAAGTTCATCATAGTTGTGTGTAAATGACTTCTGTTATTTGATTTGTTGTGTTTTTTCTTGTGATGATACATTGCTTATATTATTATTTAGATTTTAAATTTAATCATATACAAGACTTCCGCTTTCCCTCAATTCAAGGACGCTTTCCGACACCATATGTATAAATATTTCTTGGATTTGTTCAGTAGATTGTAATACTCCTTCTGTACCCTTAATCTTGAAAGTGATTAAACTTCCCATTTTAGTATTTTGCCCTGTGAAGTTCAAATCCGCCATCTTTTCAAAAGAGCAACCTATTATGAATTTATTTTCACGATACTGCTTATAACTGATATTTACTGAGTTCTGGTCAGCATTCATAAAATGCAATGTACGACGCAAAAAGTAAAACGCTTCAGACAGAGATTGACATTCAAACTCTGGGAATTTCTTATTAGCAATTTGCAACTGCCAACTCAAATTACGAGAGTAGTCTTGGAATCCTTTGCCTTCTTGAAGTGCTACTGACGCGGCCGCCGGTCCGTCATTAATCNTGTCCATTACTATATATGTTTTATTTAGAAATTATTTTTTATTTTTTACTTTTTTATGTGCCCCAATCTCAACAGTATTTTTAGACTTTTTATTATTTATATTGTTTAATTTTGTTATACTATTATTTTCAAGTTCTACTAAATCTTTTATTTGATTATAATCTTTTACTGGAGTATTTAAATCTTTTTGTAGTTTGTCATAGTTGCTTAACCCTTTTGTTAAAGGTTTCAATCTAGGTTCATTTTTATAATCTACTCTATGGAACATTATTAATACTACTTATATTTTAATTGAGGTATTAGGATTAAATCCATTACTTATTGAAGTTGATGGATTGATACGGATTAACCCATTACCTGCAAAGTTTTGAAACCCGTGTGAAATAATAGGATTAGTCTCATTGAAGTCTGATGTTATAGCATATCCATCTAGAGCAGAAACAGGGTCGTTAGGGTTACGCCAATCCTGTCTGCGAGGGTCTTGTTTTTCACCTTTCTTTCGTTTTGGTTTTACTGCTGGTGTTGCATAAGTAGTTGTTTCAAACTTGTTTGGTTGAAGTTCATTTATTCTATTAATAACAGCGGATGCCAAACTGTGCCCAACCAGTCTTGACACTTCAGGAGATTTATTCAACATATCCATTACATCTTTGTACTTTTCAGTGTTCTCTGCATTTCTAGTTGGTAAGTGTATCAAGTCATCAATTATATCTCTAGTTATACTTCCATCCTTCCCAGTAGTACCACTGATATATAAAGTTTTATTCACCTTATAAAGCCCCGACGGACTACTGTAAGCATTTTTCAATCCTTGACGGTCTTCTAAAATCTCTTTGTTTCCTATATGTCTTACTTCTGAATAAAGTGTTGAGTTTCTATTCCCTAAATTTCTATTCATATTTCTTGCAAAATCATCCATTTTCTTATTCATATTATTTTCTTTTTTCTTTGCATCGTCGCGAAGCTCGCGAGCCTCTGGCGAGGCGTCCATCATTCTCTCATCTTTCATATCATTAAACTTTTTCACCAAAGCGTCAAAACTTGCTTTACCTATTCTTCTTGCTATCTCTTCTCTTGCAAATACATCTTCTGCTGTCCTACCTGCTATAATCCTACCTAGTGCTTCTTCAGCAACTTCTCTGCCAACAACTCTTCCTATCCCTCCTAAAATTCCAATCATTAATATATAAATAGAATATAAATTATTTTCTACAAAATAGCATTTTGAATTTACCAATTCAAAATATTATTTTCTCAACAAAATAATATATATGAGCAATAGAGGATTAACTTACAAAAAAATATTTGTTGATAGTAAATACAGATTACCACAGTCAAACAGTAGCAGTGATTTCTCAATAGAACTAAATGAAAATTTAGAATTACCAGAGGGTACAAAAATGCACGTAGTAGATATATCACTACCAGCATCGTGGAAGACGACTGAAAATGGCTTCTACGAATATTTGTATGTGATGATATTTGATAACTCAGATGTCTTTGTAAAAAACTTTAGGATTTATTTAGGTAATAAGATTTATTTTAGTGAGCAACTTTGTTTTGATATCCACGCTGGATTGAACACTAACACTGAAAACTTGAATACAGGTGGTATATTCAACTATGCCTATTCTAGCGCAACAAGAACAGTAGAATTTAGCATCAAAGATGGTTTAAACTATAAAGTAAAAATTCCTACTGATGATGAATTAAGCAATTATGTTAATAACACGTGGGATACTAACACAGCAAATTATGACAGTAAGAATATTTTATCAATAAATTATTTGTTAAGTAATTACATTCCGTCTAACCCATTAACTGTTTGGAATTCATCTTATTTGAATTTAGTACCATTTAGATACTTATTCATTTCATCTCCAGAGTTGTCAGATTATAGATACAGCGCTCCTAATACTTACTCGTCAAGTATTATTAAAAAAGTTTTAATAACACAACAACTAGGTGGTATTATTAATGACGCAGGTTCATCATTGAACGAGGACTATATTGATGTGGGAAATCGTAATCTCAAGAAAATATCATTCAAAATAACGGATGAAACTGGGAAAATAATGAACTTATATAATCTGAATATACAATTCGCGTTATTATTAAGTCATCCATCTTATTGAAAATAAAAATCATAACAGCAAACAATAATATGAAATCATCAGTCTTAAATTCTATCTATATTCTACAAAAATTATATAAATAGAATTTCTACACAATAATATATGAGTAGCATTAAAGTAGTTGATGTTAATAATGAAGAAGCAAAGCAAGAAGAAGCAATTGAACAACCAATTGAAGAAGCAAAAGAAGAAGTTAATGAAATTGTAGAAGAACCACAAGAAGGGACAAAGGAAGTAATTGAAGAAACAAAACAAGAAAATGAACCTGTGAAAGCACAAGATACAAAGCCTAGTGTGAAGACACAAGACACAAAGCCTAGTGTGAAAGCACAGGATAAATTAGTTAGGTGTCCCAAATGCTCACGTGAGATGAAACTCAAAAACTACAGATATGGACATCAACAAAGATGCCAAGGCGGTATTGAAAATAAACCAGTCAAGCCCCACACCAAGGCTAGAGCAAAACCGAAACAACTTTCACAAAGTGAAAGTTCTTTGGGGCAAAGCCCGAAACCACAACCCATAATTCAAGATGTTGAAGAAGAAGTACGCGAAGCATTACCTTCAGGTAATCCCCAACTAACACAACCAGTTAAAAAACAAATTCTCAAACCAACTAATCCATTAAGTGATATTACTAATCACTACCAACTCTTGCAACAACAATACATACAACAAAAACAAGCAAAATACCAAAACCTTTGTCAAAATATGTTTTCGTCAAAGACCAAGATGAAACGATAGTGAAATCTTCCCCAAAATCTAAAAAACGATAAATAAAATATAAACTATAATATATGGCAAATCTAACATTAGATGGTAATATTTCATACATAGGTACTGAATTCATAAAGTTATTAAACACAGGTTCGTCTCATTTAGCCACTGAAGAGTATGTTGATAATGCAGTAGGTCAAGGTGGTGGAGGTGGTAATGGCGATGGATATACTCAAGCAGAAGTAGATACATTACTAAATAATAAATTGAATGTAAGTAATCCT
>DF243428.1:0-39730 GCA_000507305.1 Breviolum minutum Mf 1.05b.01 | reverse complement strand
CCCAACCCGACAGTGACATTCCATTGAATCCTGGTTGTTTTTTTAATGGGGATCCTTATAATGGTTCAGTATAAATCTATAATCCCCACATAACTGGGTAGGATTTTATCCCCCTATATACCCAAAACAACCAGAGAAATTTTCATTGCACACATGGAATTTACATAACTACAATTTTGACCTCGTTTTTTGTTTGATATTGTCTGGTTGTGACCTCCCCCAAATGTAGGAAGGAATAACTATTCTACAGGGCTCCAGTATTGTAGAGAGACTCCTTGCACCCTGAATGGGCTAAATCCTTTGGCAACAACAGTCGATTGAATACACAACAGCAACAGAAACACACATCTCTATCATTTCAACAAGTACCACCATCTTGCCACTACCAATGCCACCGCATGTAAAGAACTGGCAATGGTACAAACAACAGTGGGGCAACAACATAAACATCAACTGCTAGCTACGTCGGCAACACGACAACAGTGGCAGCTATGTGATTTCACAGTATTGTTTCCAGAACATAGCGCTGAGAGCGGAAAAAAAAAAACGACCAACTACTACGGATATATCTACATAGAAAACAAACACGTTAACATAACAAAATATATCAACTAAAATGTGTTAATTTATGAAAGAATAACACATATACTCGTTGAGAACTTCCAAAGTCATCCGTGTATTTTTTTGTAACCTTACATCACCACCCCTTCCCTAGGCCGCCACCCGTACGTTCGAGATGGCCTCAGTGTTCACACCACATGGATCTCAACAGGAGACAGTAGGGATCAAGGGATCTCAAGTTCCTGTACCACCTGTTTGGTTTAAAAGTAAGAACTGGGACATGGATGAGTTGCTCTACATGTTGTTTGAACACATGATCATAAACATGTGATGGATAATTGTATAAAAATAATAACGCATATGATATGGCCCCGTTGCTGTTCGATCTCAAGGTAATAGCCTTTGGATTCCTTCTGGATCCTTTTGGATCAATCTTGAATGATTTCAAATCACACCCAACGAAGCGGCCAAAACTGCTGGAAAAAAAACCAATTGGGTCTCCGCACGCGAAGCCAAAGCTTCCGTTCCGCCAGGGTTCGAGTGGAAAATTGGAAGTCCTCACAAACACGACCAGACCAATCATCTCCGATATTGATAGTTAACCACATAAACCCTCCCTAAAACTATCTCAAACTAACATCCTGTAGCACCTGAGAATCGGCCATCCCAAAAGGAATGATTCATCTTCCAACCTTTGAGAAAATCAAGATGCTACGTTTGTTTCCAAGGCAAGGTTTGTTGGAGAATATGTTTGGAATGATCCTCCAAGTATACCACCTCTTTAAGCTGCTAGATGGTCATTGGTCCTCTACACTGAAGCAGCTGCAGTTGATGCCAATCTTCTCGGAACACATGGCACTCTCGTGAAGAGGGATCTCACCCACCACGACCTGAGCGGGTGACGGTGAGCTTCCCACAGGGTAGAGATTCAGACGGATGGAAAATGTTTGATGGTTTTCCGGAAAGATGTGGTGAAGGGAAGGGTAGCTTCAAAAATTATCTCTCATAGAAAATAATCGAAAATAGGTAAGCCTCAACTATCACCACGGAACGATATCCATGGAAACTCTCAGCACCCTCCAATTTCAAAAGCTCACCCCGGAGCACTAGGATGATCATGCCACTTGGTAGGTGCATGGTTGATGACCATGGTGATAGAAACCCCCGTAAGTCCAGGTTCTTCGGAATACCCATGAGCATATTTGGTGCTACCCCCCAACATTTACACCAGCTCTAAGCGGATTCCACGAGATTGCTAGGGGCCCTCCCAACCAACCCCACCAATCCCCACCTGACATTTACTGTTCTCATAGAGCAACATCCGTGCAGCACCTTTTTCATGTGCTTGCAACTCGAAATACACCACGGAGGCGGTGGATACCTGAAGGTGGGGGAGGTCCAACATGATAGGTAAAATCTCGGGAAGATGCGGGAATCTTACACGGGTCATTATGATACCAACCCAAACAATCCATTGTTATAACGGAAATCCCTCCAAATTATCACAAATGGTAGGTAATATCACTGGAAGGATGGAAGAAATCTGGCGCTGACCAGTTGATATATAGGTAGTTTACCCCAGTTCAGTATTTAAAATTCCTTTTTACATCCCAGCTGCTGCAGGATTTCTTCCATCAACGGTATCTCTGGAAGATGCGGAAATCTTATCTGAGCCCATCATTTGTGCATTTTTTAGCCATCGAAATTAGGTCCACTGGATGTTACCCAAAGGAATTTTTGGCCAGTGGGAGGAACAAGCAAATCCTGCCCCATCCTGCTCCATCCAAGATACGTCCTCATGATGCACCACATATCCAGCCATTAATCTTCGCCGTGTGTGTGGAGCTCCCTGAAATCTGAGAAAAAAACGCAGGGTGAAGACTGTTTGAATTAACAACACTCTTGCAAACAAAAGGGCCGTAGCCTTGAATTGCCTTGAATTGCCACAAGTTTCAATAGCAATTGTCAAAAGTAGATACAGCTAGAATCTATGTCCACTTCACTCAAACTGTTCAAAATTTACCAAAAAATGGGAACAAAACCATTCGATCTTCTTGGCATCACTTATATCAAAACCCGTTTCAACTTGCAGGGAACAGCCATGTGTGGTAGCCCACATGTCCCGACCCCTATATAGCTCCACGGCCTGCAAAGGTTCACAGGAAATGTGGAAAGGCGGAAAAAGACTTTGTGTGACCTTGGCTTTCGGCTTTGGTTCCAGATAGGCCAAACAAAGGCCCACATGAAGGTCACCGGAAAATTTTGAGGAGGTACCATGTCATGGTACCATCACGACATGACAACACCCAGAACTGTTGTTTTTTTTTTTCAACTCGACTATATATGTGTACATATATGTACTGCAAAGAACACCCCCAACATTCAATGATAAGCCTACATTCCATGTTCAAACCTTTTTAAGAGTCTTTCGGCAAAAAAAATCAGCAACTTCCTGAAAAACCCAACCTTAACCAACCCAATCATTGCGTTGAACCCAAACCCAAACCATGAACCATTTCCTGTTGCAATCCCAGTTGCCAGTCGAATGGCCCGAGACACGTCCAAGACCCATCGCGAGCGTTCCTCTTCGGCCCAACGCTCGTCCTCCGAGCGTACGCCGAAGTAGTAGCAGGCGCTATGCCTCGGTAGAAGCAGAACCGAGGCACCCAAACGCAGCCTGAACGTCTGGTCAACCAACCCCCCCCTATCAAGGCCTTATTTCTGGGGGGGGTACAAGTCACTTGGGGGGGGGCTAGGTTGACTAGCCGTGACATATACGCATAAAGTCAAATTTGACGATTTCCCTGAGATGTGGAGATACAAGTCATTTTTGATTTCCCTACCACCAATACAGTAAAAAACAACACCTAGGATCCAAGAAATCGGCCTGTTAAGAAATGAGGCCTATGGCCCTAGGGTCTGATGTGCTATATATTTATAGACTTGTTTTTCCAGCACCAATCTACTTTTTCATCAAACTCTGTTGTGTATGAACCCCCAGTTCCGGCCGTTGAAAATGGAGGTATTCTAAAAAGATCACAAACTTATACTTCAAAAGGTACTGTAGTTTGTCGTAAGGGGCCATGACAAAAATAGATGGGAATGGAACCTCTACTGGATCCAATTTGAAAATTCAAGTACTTGAATTTTCAAGTCTTCATTTTTTGTATACATTTTTTTGTCAGAGGATGGGGGATCAGCTTGGGGGGTGCTTAAACAAAAAACCATGCAGCATCATCGATTCAACAGGTGTATATGGTCATCTGTTGACAAACCTTGGAGGCTCAACTCCCAGAAAGAACCTTCAAGATTTCCATTAGTACTGGGTAGGGGAACATCTTCAACTTGAACTAATTATCAAATTATGACTTGAAGATGATTTACTTAAAGTGGATTGATTGGGTGACATGTTCTTGAGAATTCTGACTTCAGTAAACTCTCATAACTCATACCCAACTTCAACATGCTTAGCACATTTCAGGCTGGACTCCCCGAAACACGCTGCACCAATCATCCACTTGCCCACAAAACAACCACACACTAAAACGAGGTGCGCAAATAACGAAATCTTGAAGATCTTTACATCCTGGTGGCAGCAATGAAGTTGACACACCCTGGTTTCAGTGGACAACCATAGCTTGTGGAAGGCAACGTGTCCTTTTCTCAGATGCTTTTGGGTTACCAAATCCGATGCTTCGAGGAGAGAGGGCTGAAACAAAAAATAAAGTTGCGAAGGATTCAGCCATGTTTACAGAACTGACAACCAATATGAAAACTAAGAAACAACACATGAAAAAACGAAACAACTATTGCTAACAATGATGATTTTAATCCCCCTGCGCAAATATTTTCTAGCCAGCAACTCATTGAATCCAATTTAAATAAACATGAAACATACTGCGTGTGTTGGTCTACATCGGATCTCGTAAGTTTAGTGGAAGATTCCACTAAAGTGATCACTTCATCCTGCGTACCATAGCACTCCAATGCCGTACTGACTAAAAACAAGGGTCCCCGCTACAGCAGAACTCAGGGTGTTCAAAAATAAGCTTAGGCCGCCTTAGGCCAGGCTAAAACTGACCTTCTCCAAAGGGACATGTTTTTCTGGTTCCATTTTACTTTTCAATCAAGTTATTTTTAATGGATATTGACAGCTCTTCTCACACTTTTGTTGAAGTCTTATTATTGCCAGGAGTCTGCCTCCGATTTTATGCCAAGCACTTGATTTGCCAACATCTTTTAAACGCATCACCTTTGTAGCATCCCGACAAAAATCCCAAGAAACCAAAATTGGTTTCGACATTTCCCCAAACGTTGCTTGGGTTTTCGGACGGTCAACGTAGCATTGTAGCCTTGGTCAAGAAGGCGCACTGCATCGATGTCGTGGTTTAGCGGAGAACTAAAACCCGTAATTCCTCCTGATCTCCACTAGGTTCCTTACACAAAGGATGTGGGGGTGGGTTGGGAAATCATCAAACAGTTGAATATATATGGATCCCAATCCCAACTATATGGATCCCAATTTCATACGTTTGTTTTGGTAAACGTTGGTTGTGCTTTCAAGATGGACACAAACACATACAACATATACAACAGTTACATCAAACATCAGCATCAATGTTCATGATCTATTAACGTCAAGCAAAAGCGCCTTTAGGGACTCAGCCCTACAAAAATTACCTGCAAGGAGTGAGCTCCAGTAAGCTTCTGACTTTCTCAGAAGTACACCAGGTGCAAAACACAACACATATAAGCAACAAGCACAAAGATGAGTTATTCATCCTCATAAGGTCATAAGGGTATAGTTTTTATACTTACATGTTTACAGTTTCTTTTCACCGCATCTTTACATGGTGCACCAATCAAAATCTCACCTCACATCTCCGTACACCTCCCTCATAAGATTTCCTGAGGTTCCCCGGCCACTTTGGAATTTACAATTCCTTAGTGAATTCGTGTGACGAATTGATACCGCCAAAAGGTATGGCAAGCACACACACACACATAAACAGGAATGACCTTCAGTTGAAAAATGTTGAAAGGCAACAAGTTGGTTTTGCCATGGCGCTTGTCCTATCCAACCAACTTCTCAAATTTCAAAAAAAACATGGCGAAACACTTGAGGGAGGGAAGCACAACTTGCCAACTTGCCGCCATGCTGCCGGACCAACACAAAAGGGGACAAAGAAATGGACACCTCAACTCCTGACCAAAAACGGAGAACAGCCTCATCTCGATCTAACTGGGATGGGTTTTTCATGCGGGCAAAAACTGGCTGCAGGTGGCTCACCCCACTGCGGATTCATGTTGGAGATCCGTGATTGCTTCAAAATGTATGACATGTGAAGGAACACTCCGGCTCCGAATTTGGCTTGTGCTTGCTCCAAATTTTTAGGTACAAAAATGAGATGCTCATTGCTCCAAAATCTCCAACTCCCAATACTTAATGAGGGTTCTCCACTGTTTTCTTCACAACATGTCGATTTCACCTCGGTGCCTTCTCTTTCCCCTTCCAGTCCTTCATGTCGAAAGAAGAAGCCGTTCACATAAAGTGAAAAGTGTACAGCATCCACCTGGCGAAGCAAAGCGAAATCACTGATGTAGATGACCTCCGTTCATATGCAAATTGCGTGTGTAAAAGTGTTTTTCAAATTGACCTGTCTGGTTGGTGGTTGAACCAACCCATCTAAATATTCGTCAAAAAAATGATGATCTCCCCAAAATAGGGGTGAAAATCAAAAAAATCTTTGAGTTGCCACCACCCACTTGTGGCTTAAGGAGTTGGGTCATCTTCATCCTTCAAAATCAAAATCATTATGATCATGTGAAGAATGAGATAAGGACCTTTGTCACACACCATGCATGCCCATCGGCTTTGCTACAAGGATTGCAAAATTGGCAACGCTTTGGCTTTGTCACAACCCTATTCAGTCTGAGGGTTTTTTTGAAATCACCCACCTCAGTGAGTCTTCAAAGGCATCTATACTCCGAAAGACTAACAAAGCACTGGAAAAATATCCATTTTAATCCATTTTTAATTTTATATGGGAAATATATCTCCAAAGTGTCAATTGTCTATTGCTATAGGTTAGTTTTCCGGAGTACATCACTAGTTGGTCCTTTCAACCCATTTGAAAAATATTCGTCAAATTTGATCATTTCCCAAGGTACGGGTGAAAATAAACAAATATTTGAAACCACCACCTAGATCAACAAACACCACCACCTTAAATTCAAGAGTCTGACCTTTGAAGCCACCCTGCTTCACCCACCCCGAAAATCCCGAAAAGGTGGCACCTGATCTTCTGCCGATAGGTACCACAAATTCCCTTCTCGGATCCTGAGATGAAGCCAATTTAACAGCTTTATCGTGCAGTAAACTTGCAACAATTGACCATCCATAGCAAATCGCCAGAAAGTACCCAAGTTACTAAGTGATGTTTCTTGTTCATAGCCCCGTTGACTTATTTCAAAACACTGCATACACCGGAAAACAGTTTCCCAAATCTTGAACAAATCCTGCACTAAAACCCTTCAGACTTGGAGATTTTGATGGAAAAAACCCATTGCTCACTGCTTATTCATTCACAACATCCGCAAAATCATTCCAACGTACTTTGCTATATTGCAAACTCGTTATCTTTAGTCATCTTCTGGTTTTGCATTTTGCGTTCGGCTCATTTTCTATTATCATTTTCATCATTGCATCCAGTTTCCACCCAGACCACACAAGACCAAGAGAAACAACGGCAAGAACAACAACAATCACAACTGGACCACACCCACACACCCACTAAAACAAGCCCAGCATCGGTGTACCACGTAAAGGTTGCTGCAAGGTTGAAAAACTGAGACCACCTGGTGGTGACATAGCAGCATCCAAGCGTTGTAAAGCGGCATTGTCCCAGCTGTCCATTACAGCTTCTGCCGGAGCCGCCTTGGAATGTGGAGGGGGCTGTATGAGAGGCATCTGTTGGTATCCAGGGGAATGGTGGTAACGTGTTTAGTGTGAGCCCTTAAGCGTGTTAAGTATGCTAGGTTCGGGAGGGTTAAGTGAGACAACATGTGACCAAGTAAACAAGGCAACACGACTTTCATGATCTACAATAGTTCAATAGTCCAACTTCAAACCTTTTGACTTTGATTGGTTGCTGCCATCAACTTTGATCAATTCGGTCCCATTACTCTATACCAAACTAAGGTCAAAATGTGTCAAATTCACCTCTTCCGGCTGCAAGATCTGAGGGGTTGGCTTCTGGCACACCAAACTCCTGAAGGAATGTGGAAGAGAATAAAGGCTTTCATTGCTGCGGATGTATGCATGGGCAGGTAAGAGTCATATGCAATGTTGGTATTCAACAATCTAAAAAATCACACGTTTCTTTTGAAATTAAGGGCAGTGCCCCCTGTTTCTTAGATACTAAGAATTGACCCTAACAAGAGTCTCTATTAAGATGCCCTTGGCATATCTGCATACTAGAGGGGAGCCGTTGCTTTTTTTGCGCACGTCCTAGGAGTTACGTGCCAACATCACAAAAGAATACCCAAATAGGAAATCATCGTAGGTTGATGTGTTGAAATGCATCCACTCCAAACTAAATGGAGGGGAACATAATTCCATCTTTCAGCATTGTGTCAAGGTTTGTATTCCCAATTTGTTGAGATGAAACCTCGGATTATAACCAGCACCCAGGACCCAATACACTCGGGTTGAACTTGACTGCAAAAGGTTACAGCTGGTTCAGTAGTTCGGGAGAAAAAAAAACGCCGTGGGTCTCACCTCACTTCCATAGACCCGGGAGACTTCTAACTTAAAACCAGTGCCTCATAATGCCATTTTGGATTCTCATTTTGTTGTGTGATGGATGGAAACATTCTGATTCATTGTAATGTCATTTTCAACATCTAACCTATATGTCTAATATTTTACAGCGACTAGCTAGCTACCCCAACTCCCTGATTTCTTTTGGGGTGTTCGACATTTTGAACTTGGGTTCCCCCCATCCTAAACGACCTGACAGAAAAAAGACAGGTGCCCATTGAGGCAACGGACGGAGGTGGGAAAAGCCGGTTGGAGTTCGAACTGATCCTGTGGATCATGCATGGCACAGTGCCATGACAGTGCCACGGTAGCATGGTGATGTGGTGAAAGGTGGGGTCTATTTAAAACAGGGGGAATGTGCGGTGATACTCGTAGGTGGAAATTTTCTCATTTGGATGGACAATTTTTGGAAAAATTTAGAGTCTCACATGCCCCCCCCAAAAAAAACGACAGCAGCAGGTCAAAGAGAAAGGTCCAATAGAAATGTGTGGCGGTTTTGTGATGATCCATGATATGATGATCCTGCAAATTCTTGATATCTGTCAGTAGAAACAAGGACAGCTTAATGTTTATGCGGTTTAGCATCTTTCAACCTGAATTCGGGAGTAGATGTGTGGATTTTTGTTCCCCTTTGTCAACCGGCATTTCTCGGTGAGGTTGTCTGGCATTTCTCGGTGAGGTTGTCTGGCAATGTGATCAGTTGCCTGTCTAAATCCCTCCTGGCCAGGTACACCCAAACCAACGATAAAGGACGTGGCCCGACTTTCAGTTAAGTCACCTCCAAAAATGGTGGTATTTGAAATACCAACTGATCAAAACCACCGCCGTTTATCCAACAAAATCGTTGGTTTCAGCATCTCTCAAGAACTACAGTTAGCCACTCTCAAATTCGATAGTTCTTGGCTCTTGCCTTAAAAATGTTTCTACAAAAAACAGCTGAGCCCACGTGCGACAACATCCTCCGCGCCTTCTGGTTGCCCGTGCCGCAAATGCATCTGCACAGAGCGCCAGACCTGGAAATGGAAGGAAAAAATGGAGATGAACAAGAGTCTGTGTTTTTAACCTACAGAAATTTCATCCCCTTCTGGTTGGGTGGAATACTAGCTTGAACGTATCACTGTTAAACTTAAAGGTACGTATTCAAATTCACAGAAATCTTCATTCCCAAACTTTGGAAATCATTTGGGACATGCAGCCCACTACCAACCACCAAAAATCACAAGTACCAACAACAAGTTCATCAATCTTCATTCCCAAACGCGTATTCCTATGGTACACTCCACACTAGCAGTAAAGAGAAAGATTCACACCTCTGGGCAAAGAATCTGATCCCGTCTGTGACGGATATGTGTCGTTAGTGGAAAATAGGTCTTTTCTAAACGATTATTTGCTCTGCCCAACAAAATGTGATAAAGAAAACAATCATTGATTGTCCCTACGCCCTCGTTGCCAATGGCTTTTTAGTTCAAATTCTGCGAAATTCATCATAGCCCTTAAAAATAAACCATCCCAACAGAACATTTCAACCACCAACCACAAATTTTGCAGGTGTGTCATGTTATGGTTTTAAGAAGGGTGTACCCATCCTCCCATAATCATGGCGGTGGAAAATGGGTCCTTTCAATATTAGTGCCCTTTCATTCAGGGTGATTTTCCACTTCCTTGATTATGGTAGAAAGGGTAAATAAACAAACCAATTCTCCACCAAAGCCCTTGTTGCCAAGTCACATGTCCACAGCACTTGTCCACCTGATAGCAATAAGGTAGGATGGCCCCGGCAGGGGCACCGGGATGGCTTTGCATTTTATATCAGGAATCCAAGTTCCAAGTTCCAACCTGATTATGTTGGGATGTATCTCAATTTAAAGCATAGACATATATTATCCAAATTGGAGGTCAACAACATCTACTTGACACTTGTTGCTACAAATTTGGGTTTCCACCCTCTCCACTTGGGTAGCCCAACCAGTCCCATAGGTCACCATGGAGCCATGGTAAATACGACCGAACTCGGCGGCTGTCCACAGAGCGAATGAACAAAAGAAAACCTATCAGTGCTCAGTGCTGAGGAAATGAATCCAGAGATATCCAGTCCATATCTGTACGTATAGACACATAAGGAATTTTGGGATGAACGCTTTTGCACCAAAAGGTCGCATACCTTTAGCCTTTCTTGTATATGTAGACGACATCATTGTCCTAGTTAAAGCGTCTCCCTTTCGTTTATTTTGCATCTGAACTGGCACAAATGATCAATACCAATCACACATTCAGAGATTTTAATGCAGAACCATGTGTCTGTGTGTCTTCAATCCTTTGGAAAATACTAAGCCTACTAAGCAGGTGTGGAAGAAAACCATGAAGTGGTTGACGAACCAGTGATCTTGAGGAATGGGATCCATTTATTGATTTTCCCTTGTCAAGTTTGAACAGCTGAAGTCTTTGTCACTTTGGACTTGGACTTGAACCAAATCCAAAGGTTTGATCGAAATGGGCCTTCACAAGACTATCAGATCTCGGAGCAACTTTGCTATGGGTTTATGTATTCAATGAAAACTTTCAGGATTGAGACTTGGTAAGACATTCCCTGTGCAAATTCAGAAAGACTTGCAAATTCCAGGCTTCCCAGTTGTCAAAATATGTCAGCTGAGGTCGAGGGTTTGGTTGCTGCCCAGCATGCTTTGCAAAGGAACCACAATCACTGTGACTTAATAATAGTGGCATTCGGAATGCACCTTTCTCTAATGTCGTTGGCAGGCATTCCTACTTGCCACATGTCTATCATCTCTGCCCCTCAGGCAGCATTGCTCCTGGCTAAGATGGAACCAGAAAATCAGCCCTTTAGGGCCCCCAAACTGGACCTACCTACAGGAATACGACATATGATTGACACTCGAACTTTGAGGCAAAGCCTAATAGCCATATATGCCAATATGGCCATCTGCCACTTTCTGAATGCGGCGATGTTTCTTTTTTCGATGCTGTAGCTGATTCTTTTTTCGAATATTCAAACTATCAAATATTCAAAGAATTTGAGACTTTCCAAACGCCACACGGTGACATTTATGACCGCCATTGACAACGCTTAGGAAGGATCCCCAAAAGCGTCAGGTAAAAGAATTTCTTCTGGATTACATTGCTGGCCATGCTCATGGAGTATGGACACCTTGCCAAGCACAAACGCTTTCACAAAAAGGGCATTGAGGTTGAACACTCTGGGATTAGCGATGCTGATGTTGCTGCTCATGTGGCCATCAACAGTCGCAAAAATCAATAATGGACCTGCAGCAAAAATGAACACATAGACTTTGACTGTCAAAGGGACTGGAATAACCTAAGTGAACAACACACAATGTGCATGCATATCACTCCACTACATTCTGAAACAAATTTGCCACCAAAATTTATGACCTGCTATCGTCACTTGGTGATCCTTAACGTCTCGTCAAGTTCTTCAGCCTGTGAAGCACTCGGTTTTAGCTCTTCAAAATGCAATCTCCAGGATTTATCCAATGCTTGATTGCTAGTTGACAAGACCTTTGGAAGAAAACTATGTAGAGATCGACTTGGCTCGTATGAGTAGTGGACTTCCGTTACTAATTCCTATCCTTCAAACAAATGTGTTCCAATAACCAAAGGAATACAGACTGAAAAATACAAATAATTTTTAGACAATCACAAGGATTGGGAAATATATACATGCACATCAAAAAATATACAGTAGCTGAACAACAACAACAACAACAACAACAGGATGCCCAATTCAATGTCCTCGCCTTGGGAGGTACAGGAATTTGAACACCTGGCTGCAGTTTGGTAGCACAATTCGGTGAAAGGGCACAATTGCATCATCCATTTTGGGGCACCTATCAGTAGTCATGTTCAAGGGAACTCCCGATGTCGACCGCAAACAATGGATGGGTGATAAGCAAACTGTCAACCACAACTCTAGAGATTAGTTCCAAACTATGGTTGTCTCGCCCCTGATTTTTCCCTCATTTAATTTAATGCATACAAGGATTTGGAAGGTTCCGTTATTTGAAGAGACATTGTGAACATGCGACGTCATTTTCACTCGACAAAAGGTAGATCATCATCATCATCATCATCATCATCATCATCATCGTCATCATCATCATGCTCCATGCCAGGTGGTGATAATATGTCTTTAAAATCAAAGTTTTCCCTCTCAGAACTTCCCACATCGGCCACTCCAAACCTCAAACACTTAACAATCAAAATAGTGAAAGTGGAATGCACAATATATATTATGTATATATACCTTCGGTGGTAGTACCCAGAAGAAAACACACCGCAAACATTATTAAAAGCAGTATCTAACAGCTAACAATCGACTTCTCCAAACTCTTGGCACCTCCGTCTGAGTTGCAAAGCTGGAGATTCTCCTTGGCAAAAAGGGGTGATCATTCTGTTGGAAATGCCCGTGAACAAGATTTCCGGAAAAAAACTCAAGGATTAGGGACTCGCTATTTCTTCAAACACGAGGGCTGAATGATGTTTTATGATTCCAAGGTATGCTGGTGGTGGCTTAGTTTCATAGGCCCTGGTTGTGCTAACGTATTTGAATTTCGCAAGAGTTGGTGACCCACAGATGCAGACAAGTTAGCCCCAGCCAATTCCAAGAGTTTCTGTTTTTTTTTCATCTTTTTCTTTCCCAAACCCAAAGGGTAAGTTCAAAGTTCAAAGGATGTTTGGGCCCAAATGTGTTCAAGACATGGTTGAATTATGTTTACATCCCATACCTCCAAACGAAAAAAACATGTCAACATGTGCCACGGAGGTGTCACTGAGAAAATGGGAGGACAAAAATACAAGTATCCAGAAAGTGTTCTTCCAAAATCTTACTGAAGTGGGTTGGAATCTGAAAAATTCTCTTCAATCTCCTAATCTCCCAACCTCACTTCCCCCCTTCACCACACAGAACATATTGAATTTCTTCGACTAAAATTCTTGCAACAAAAAAATATCCAGGTTTTTCATCCATCTTCGCCTACCTATCTCCAACATCATTCATCCCAAGCCGCATGAGTCTGCAATTTCATTGCAGAAATGTGCTCCTCACATGGACAAAATCGAGGTTCTATGGTATCAATGGGGTGAACATGTGCGGGTGAAGGGTGCTAGGCTACAGTTACAGGTTTGGTAAACGACCTAGACATCAATAAAGACAAATCCTTGCCATTGGCATGCTTACATTCAAATTGGCAGTTGGGGAAGCATCAAACCGGAGTGCTGGAGTGGAAAACCATAATTATCTATACTCAACTGAACTTGCGTGCGCAAATTTCAACACCCACATTTTCCTGCCTTGACTTGTCTGCCTATGTCTCTAGGATCATCGCTGGCTGTGCCACTATTGGGCAACAAATTTGTGAATCCATCACGAAAGCCCCTGTGACAGAAGAGTTAAGTTGGCCATAACACCTCAATGCTCCTCAAGTTGCATTGGTAATTTGATGGCGGTCATGTGAAAGGTAGGTTTCCCTCTGCCAATGCCACGCCCAACCCATAAGAATTCTATTTACCATCTGGTATTTTTGATGTGAAACGCACATAACTACAAATGTCAGTATTCAAAAACAAATCAGCAGGACATTTGTCGTTCAATATGGAATCAAACAATTTCAAAGACGTAAATTTACTATTTTTATTGTTGGCGCTTGGCAGCTGAGAGCATGCAACTTCCGATATGCATGAGTTCGGACCCCTCGAACCTAAAAACTGGGCCACAACCATCAAAGTTTGCAGCCTCGATCTCAAGGAGCTCCCACCACCAACAGCACGACAGAAAGGTCTGGGCTCTCAATCCATGAAAAGTCCATCGCTGGCTGAAGAGATGGGTCTGCGACACATAGGGCATTGGCAAAATTTTCGGCAACGTCGGCAATTTCGGCACACCACGTGGCCACAAGGCATCAGAACGACGGCTGGACGATGTTCGTGGCAAATGGGGCAAGTAATGGAAGTGCCACGCTCTGGAGATGCTTCCTTGGGGCTGGCAGCATCAGCCACCGGCCATGTGGCCCTCACAAGGAAATCGTACATGTCAATGCTGAACGGATCGGGCTGCTCCACCACCGTTCCATCATGAAGGCCCAGCTCCGCCAACATGGTCCACAACTTCTGCTCCGTGACGTCCTTTGCTCCATCCCTGTTCTTGATTTCGTCACTCAGATGACTCAGATGCACCTGCATGTCGCAGCTGTTCTTCTGATTTCGGGCTGCCTGCTGGCATGCCTCCATGAACTCCTCCTTCACCGTGGCAACAAAAGGCTGAACCAAACGCTCCGTTTCCAGATCATACAGCCGCTTCCTCTCGGCCTTATCTCGCCGAGCTTGCGCCGTGGTTTGGCTCAACTGGTGAATGAACGACATGGAGCTGGTGGCATCAGCCACGGGCCATGCGGCAGTCAGTTGGAAACAGGAACCATGATCTAGCACGGTTCCATCATGAAATCCCAGCTCCACCAACATGGCCCACAACTTCTGCTCCGTGACGTCCTTTGCTCCATTCCTGGTCTTGACTTCGTCACTCAGGTGCACACCGATGCAGCAGTGGTTCTTCTGATTTCGGGTTGCCTCCCGGCATGCCTCCGTGAACGGCTCCTTCACTATGTCAACAAGTGCCTGAACCAAACGCTCCGTTTCCAGGTCATACAGCCGCTTCCTCTCGGCCTCATCTCGCCGAGCTTGCGCCGTGGTTTGGCTCAACTCGTGAATCAGGGACATGGCTTTGATGGTATGAGGATTTATGAGGATTTTGTGGCCTTGCAAGTCGGGACGCCAAGGGCTGGGCAAAAGGAAAACATCACAGCACAAACACTCTCAAGTTGAACCTCCGAAAACCATGTCGTTCCAATGTCCACCCTTGTTCCAGTGGTAGTCTCAAATCCATCCACACCTTTCTAAACTTCTTTGAACTTTTGAATGATTTGTCTCCAACAGCTACAATAATTTACCAGAAAAAAAGAGAAAGTTACCCCCCGAATGCTCCTGTCACGTCATCAACCTCATCACCCACGCGGCAAACCCTGAGCAATGGACATCCTGCCACCGGCTGTTGCAGGGAGGAGTTTGATGGTGATTCATTTCAGCTCATAGCTGTGTATTGTTCAACTGGCATGAGTAATGTGTACGGAACAAGCCAAAATTCATGATTAGAAAGGTACTTGTCCTACATTAACCCTTGGGAGGAACCCCTCATCATAAACCACCGGCGTGTTTGAGGTCATGTAAGGTGTTGACGAAGAATTATTCACTTGTGGATTTAAGCAGGTCCTTTTGTACAAAGCCTTTCGCAACTGCTTCCCGAACATGCAAAACTGGACCTGGTGGCAAAAACCAAAAACCTTCTGAACCTTCATTGAAACCACACCCAGGAGGGAGAACAGTGACCAACGAGCATCCCAGTTTACCTGGTAAGTAAGATCTTTCTTCGTGGCCATGTTGCTGGCCGTGCTCAATGTTGTTCAATGAGTATGAAGGAATTTGGGACACCTTGTCAAACACAAATGGCTTTCGAAAGGAGAATTTGACGTTGAAGATTCTGCGATTGGAAATGAGAAATATTGATATTGCTCATCATCTAGTCTTACCCCTGTCCCACAACCAGTCAAGAGTGAAGATCAATGATGGACCCATACTAAAAATGAACACACCGTTCTGCAATATGAAATCTTCACAAATTATCCAATGTTTAATTGCAGGTTGAACAGGCCATTGGAAGTGGACTAAGCCGACATCAAAATGATTACTAAACATGGACTATCACGGACTCCCATGTTTCAAGCAAATGTGTTCTCAGTCTGCTTGGAATGGAAAATATTACGAAGGTGGATGACCCATCATCAGTCATCAAATGTGACAACCCGGCTTCAGTTTGGTAGTACGGTAAACCTCTGTGAATGCGAACAATTTCATCATCCATTTTGGGGCATATAGCAGTAGTCATGTTCTAGAGAAACCCCAAACACAAAAAACATGGGTGATGGGACGGCTGTTGAGTACAGAGACTGGCGTCCCAAACCGTGGGTGTCTCGCTATAATAAATTAAAAAACCATTTTCTTTTTTGAAAGCACTAAGGGTCGCTATTTTCTGAAATGTCCTCATGCATCAGAAGTAACGTGTGACATAATTTTCACTCGACAAAAGATAGATCATCATCATCATCATCATCATCATCATCATCATCATCATCATCATCATCATCCTCATCCTCATCCTCATCCTCATCCTCATCATCCATGCCGCTTCGTGATAATATGTAGGAAGCAATGCGCCAACAGTGCCAACATGTTCTACAAAAACAATGGATTTCCTTTCACAACTTCCCACGTTAGCAGCTCCAACCCCTTCACAAAACTCTAAGTGGAATGCACTTATATTTTTGGCGGGAGTACCCGGAAGAAAACACACCAGCACAAATTTCGTGAAAGCAGCATCTAAAAATCAATTCCTCCAAACCCTTGACACCTCATCATGGATTGCAAAGCTGGAGATTCTCCTGGCAAAAGGGGTGATGATTTTTTGGAATTGCCTGTGCACAAGACTTAGGGAAGAAAAGTAAATAGACTAGGACTATACTAATACCTTGCCATCCCTCTCCGATCCTGTCTGATTGAGGTTGGGCCCAGGCATCATATTGAAGTTGTGATTATGCAAGTTTAGTATGAGTCTCAGCTTCAGCTCTTCAACATGAACTCTTCACGAGATATCCATTGCTTGATCGCCAGTTGAAAAGGCACTAGGAAGTAGACATCACAATGACTAGTAGTAAACTTCCGTTGTAATTCCGATGCCTCAAACAAACCTCTTCCAATAAATAATGGAAAATAAACAAGTATACATATCATCAATTTTTGATAATCACACTGATTGATGCTTTATACATTCACAAATAAATGCACAAGAAAAATGATCAATCGCTGAACTTCAACAACACCACCAACGAGACCAACAACACCACCACCGACACCGACACCGACACCGACACCGCCACCGCCACCGCCACCGCCACCGCCACCGCCACCGCCACCGCCACCGCCACCACCACCACCACAAGCAACAGGATGCCCGAGTAGATGCCCTCTCCTTGAAAGATACAGTACTACGAAGGTGGATGACCCATCATCCAATCCTCAAACGTGACAACCTGGCTGCAGTTTGGTGGTAAAACTCCCTGGATGGGAACAGTTTCATCATCCATTTTGGGACACCTAGCAGTAGTCATGTTCAAGGGACCGGCTGACCGGAGACTTTAGAGATTCGGGTTCCAAACCCCGGTTGTTTCGCTATGCGTTTTCCCTTGATACATTGAAAGCATACATCAACCATTTACACGTTGAAAGGCTCTCAGGATTTGCACGTTCCGATATTTTCAGAGATATCCTCATGCATCATAAATGCGAACAAGTGACATCATTTTGATTGACAAAAGGTAGAACATCATCATGTTCCATGCCGCTCCGTGAGATAATATAGGAACATGGCACCACGCCAATAGCGCTAACATGGCAACATGTTTTCAAAATCAAACAATTTCTTTCCTTTCACAACTTCCCACGTTCGCAACTCCAACCCTCAAAAAACTCGAAGCGGAATGGACTCATATATTTTGGTGGAAGTACCCAGAAGCAAACACACCAGCACAAATTTTGTGAAAGCAGCGTCTAAAAATCAATTTCTCCAAACCCTTGGCACCTCCTCATGGATTGCAAAGCTGGAGATTCTGTGGAATTCTATACTTGTGCACAAGACTTAGGGAACAACAACTTAAAAAGATTAGAATTATACTCTATACCCTTCCTTTCTTTTCTTGATAACGTTGTCCCAAGGCATCCTTTGAACTTGCGATTGTTTTAGGCAAAAAAAAGCCAGACATTTCTTGGAATTTCTAGTCTTAAACGTCGAGGTGTTTTGGTCTTGGCTGGGGAAAACTTGTCCGGATCTGTGGGGTTCCCAACTCTTGTGAGTGATTGATTAGCACAAAATATGATAGATTGGATCCACCGCCCCCTCCCAGAATAACAGTCACCACCAAGATTATGACTGTACATTTCTAGCAGGAGATCCCTAGAATCCTTCATTTGCAACTGTTTCTGGGTGATGGATAGATCCAAATGATGTAAATTGCCAAAAACAAATCAACTTCTTCACCGGGAAGTCGTGCAAATGTCAATGTGACGATGCACTAGCCATCCACAAAGTACTTTTAGAAGTGATCACCATCACAAAAATCCACGGTTACTGTATATTAGTAAAACGTATTAAAACGTCTATCTACCAAAATAATCGTATGTATCACAGGTTTGTGCAAATTGAAATTGGAACCCATCATCTAGATCATCCGGTCCGCGCTGGCCGTGGAACACACCAGGGCCTATAAAACTAACCTACCACTAGCATACCTTGGAACCAGAAATTAGCATTCAGCCCTCGTGTTTGAAGAAATAGGTTGGAGATGGTTAGCTATGGTTGGATTATGTTTCAATCTTATCTCCCCAAACAAAAATCATGTCAAAATGTGCCACCGGGGTGTCAATGGGAAAATGGGAGGAATCCTGAATGTGTTCTTCCAAGATCTTGCTAAAGTTGGATCGATTCTGAAAGAATCCCAAGATCCCCGCTATCAATGTATTTAATCTATTTTTCCACTAGAACTATTCCAACAAAAAATGCTTCGAGGGATTTCCATCATCCCAAGTCTCACAGGACTGCAATTTCATAGGGCAACGTGCTCTTCCTGAACATGTTCTTCCCAAAATCTTACTAAAGTGGCTTAGGAATTTGCAAAAAATCGATCAGTGAAACACTTTTCGGGCATCTAGTTCCTCCAATCTCCAAAAAACCCATTTCCTCCCCTCAATGCATTTTGTTTATTCTTCCTTCAAAATTCTTCCAAAACAAGAACTTCCGCTTTTCCATCCATCTTCCTATACCTATGGACCTATACCTATCTCCACCATCATCCCAAGGCCTCACAGTCCTGCAGTTTCATGGGAGAAATGTGCTCCTCACATGGGCAACATCGAGGTTATACGGCATCAACGGGTGAAACATGTGCGGGTGAAGAATGCAGGGCTTTCAGCTTGCTAAATAAAATGATCATCAACGCAACAGAGTTTGTTCGTAAGGCATGCTTACATAAATTGTCAGTATTGAAAAATATTGAAAATATCGAACTGGAGTGGAGTAAGAATATCTACCTCAAGATGCCTCAAAGCCACCTTTGTTGCAAAAAAATCAGCACCACAATTTGTTTCTGCCTTTAGCCGTCTGGTCTCTCTAAGTCTCTAGTGAATCCATCAGGAAAGCCTCCGTGACAGAAGAGTGAAGTTAACCATCAAACCTCAATGCCCCTCAAGTTGCATTGGTAATTTGATGGCAGTCATGGACATGTTGGTTTCTCTCTGCCAATGCGACGCCCAACCCATAAGAATCATATTTACCATTTGGTTGTTTGAAGGGAAACTTACAAAACAAATCCAAATTTCAGGATTCGACAATTACCGTTCAATGCAGAATCAAACAATTTCACAGACTTCAATTTCCCATTTTCGTTGTTGGCACGTTGGCAGCTGAGAGCATGCAACTATGCATGAGTTCGGATCCCTTAGACAACAAAACTGCGCCACAACCATCGAACTTGTAGCTTCCATTCCAAGGGCTTCACCCAACAGCAAGGTCTCGGTTCTCAATCCATGAAGAGCCCATCGCTGGCTGAAAAAACGGATCTACGACACATAGGGCATTGGCGAAATTGCTGGCCCCGTTGGCAATCCTGGCACACCACGTGGCCGCAGGGCATGAGAACGACTGCTGGACGATGTTCGTGGCAAATGGGGCAAGTGATGAAAGTGCCACCAGCACGCTCTGGAGATGTTCTTCGCCTTCTTTTTGTGGAGGCTTGGTCGGCGGCATCAGCCACGGGCCATGTGGCCCCCACAAGGAAATAGTGCGGACCGGGCCGCTCCACGCTTCCATTATGAAATCCCAGCTCCACCAACATGGCCCGCAACTTCTGCTCCGTGAGGACCCTTGCTCCGGTCCTGTTCTTCACTTCGTCACTCAGCTTCACACCGATGTAGCAGTTGTTCTTCTGATTTCGGGCTGCCTTCCGGCAGGCCTCCGGGAACCTCTCCTTCTCTGTGGCAACCAACTGAACAACCAAGCGCTCCGTTTCGAGGTCATACAGCCGCTTCCTCTCGGCCGCATGCCGCCGAGCTTGCGCCGTGGTTTGGCTCAACTCGTGAATCAAGGACATGGCTTTGATGGAATGAGGATTTTGTGGCCTTGCACGTCGGGACGCAAAGGGCTGGGCCAACAAAAGGAACATGTCACACATGATCATCGATACAGCGTCACAGCACAAACCTAAGCACTCTCACGGCCTTCTCTTTTCGTTTTTTCAACCTTCAACCTACGAAAACGGTGTCATTCCAATGTCAACTCAATCTCAATTCAAATCTTTCTCAACTTCTTTGCATTTTTTCTGACCAGGAACCAGAGATAGTTTACCCGCCCTTGGCGCCTGTCATGGCATCATCCTCATCACCCACGTGGCAAACCCTGGGCAATGTTGATCCTGCAACGGGCTTCGGCTGGTGCAGGTTGTTGATTGATCTGATTGTTGGTGATTCTCTTTCAAGATGGCATGAGCCGTTTGTGCAGAACAAGCCAAAATCCACCCTTAGGGAGAGCCCCTCATCGTAAACCGCCAGCGTGTTTGATTATTCACTTGTGGATCGAACAGATCCTTTCATACAAAGCCTTTCGTAACTGCTTGCGGAACATGCAAAACTGACCTGGTGGCAAACCGTATAAACTTTGTGAATCTTCGTTCAGACCATACCGGGAGGGAGAACAGTGACCAATATCAGAGTCTACCATAGTCTACCAGGTAAGTAAGATCTTTCTTCGTGGCCATTTTGCTGGTCGTGCTCAATGTTGTTCAATGAGTATGAATAAATTTGGGACACCCTGTCAAACACAAACGCTTTCGAAAGGAGAAGTTGACGCTGAAGATTCTGCGATTCGACATGTTAATATTGCTCATCATCTAGTCTTACCCCTGTCCCATTAACATTCGAAAGTGAAGATCAATAAGGGCCCTGTACTAAAAATGAACACACTCTACCACACTTTTCTTCAATATGAAAATCTTCACAAATTATCCAATGTTTAATTTTCAGTTTAACAGGCCATTGGAAGTGGACCAAGTCGACATCAAACTCATGAGGAACGAACACACCCGTTACAATTTCTATGTTGCAAACGGATGTGTTCTAACTCTGCTTGGAAGATATTACGAAGGTGGATGCCTGGATGACCCATGAATCATTTCATCAAATGTGACAACCTGGCTGCAGTTTGGTAGTAGAACTCCGTGAGTCGGAACAGTTTCATCATCCATTTGGGGGCACATAGCAGTATAGTCATGTTAAAGGGAAACCCCAAATCAAACACAACAAAAATGGGTGATGGGGCTTGAACATGTGACATCATTTTCACCCGACAAAAGATAGAACATCATCATGTGCCGTGCCACCTGGTGGTAATATGTGCGAATGAAGGAACATGGAAGTGTGACAACACTGCCAAGATGACAACTTGTTCTTCACAACAACTTCCAAATATTAGCAGCTCCAACCCTCACACAACTCTCAGTGGAATGCTGGAATGCACTGAAAATTTTGTGTTGGCATTTTAAAAATCACCTTCTCCAAACCCTTGGCACCACCTTATGCATTGCAAAGCTGGAGGTTTTCCTGGCGAAAAGGGTGATCATTCTTGTGGATCATTTTTGCTTGTGCACAAGACTGAGGGAAAAGCACAAAAAAAGGAGGCTATATATATATATATGTATAATAATAAANGCACAAGACTGAGGGAAAAGGACACAAAAAAGGAAAGGCGTATATATATATATATGTATAATAATATACACCCTTCCATACCTTTTCTATCTTTTTTTGATAATGTTGGGCCCAGGCATCCTGTGAACTTGTAATGATCTGTTTTGAGACTGACAACAAAAACCCAAAATTCTTGGAATTGGCTGCGGCTAACTTGTCTGCATCTGTGGGTTCCAAACCTTGGTGAATGATACGTTAGCACCAAAATATGATATATTGGATCTACCCCCCAAACGCAGGATTCAAGTCACCACCAAAATCATTACATTTTTAGGTTTGGAGATGCCTAGAAACCTGCATTTGCCACTGTCACTTTGGGATGGGTAGATCCGAATGATATAATTAAAAAAAAAACGTCGACTTCAAACACAACATTTTTCTATTACTCTTCTGCAACATGTTTTCAAATTCAATCTAATCAGTGCGCCTTTCAAACATGTCAACACACAAAAAAACGCCAAACAAAGTACACCTTTTAATTCCCGGAACAAAAAATCAATAATCGTACAGGTTTAAGCTTTGATACGTGAGCTGAGGGTGAATTGGTTGTTGATTTGTGCCATGTTAATCTTCGCACATGTTTTGAACCAGAAGTGGTGCCGCGTTCAGTGTGAAGATGTGCTAACACTCAGATGATTAAAAGAACATAAAAAAATGGATAGGTGATGGGACAATTGTAGACTTCAGAGATTAAGGCTCCACACTCCAAACCCCGGTTGTTTCGCCATGGGTTTCTTTCGATAAATTGAGTGCATGCGTCAACAATTTCAATGTTGAAAAGAACTCAGGAGTTTGAAGGTATCTTATTTTCAGAGACAACTTCATGCATCATAAACATTCATAAACCATGTTCTGGTGAGAAAATGTAGGAACATCCCTATGGGCCAACAGTGCCAACATGGCAGCATTTTCATCCAAAACATTCCAAAACCAAAGTCTTGTCTTTCACACCTTCCCACGTTCGGGACTCCAATCTTCAAAAAACTCTATATAAGTGGAATGAACTCACAATTTTTGGATAACCAGAAGCAATCAACATAAAAACAGCATCCAAAAATCAACTTCTCCAAACTCTTGGCACCTCCTCCTGGGTTGCAAAGCTGGAGATTCTCCTGGCAAAATGTGTGATGATTCTCTGGAAGAAGCTTACTGAAGAAGCTTCAAAAGATCAGAACTAGAGTCTATATATACCCTTCCTTTCATTTCTTGCTAAGGTTGGGCCCAAGCATACATCAACCATTTACACATTGAAAGGCTCTCAGGATTTGCAAAATTCCGATATTTTCAGAGATATCCTCATGCATCAAAAATGCGAACAAGTGACATCATTTTTGATTGACAAAAGGTAGAACATCATCATGTTCCATGCCGCTTCGTGAGATAATATAGGAACATCGCACCGCGCCAATAGCGCTAACATGGCAACATGTTTTCAAAATCAAACAATTTCTTTCCTTTCACCACTTCCCACGTTCGCAACTCCAACCCTCAAAAAACTCGAAGCGGAATGGACTCATATATTTTGGTGGGAGGACCCAGAAGCAAATGCACCAGTAAAAACCAGTAAAATCGGGTAAAATCAACATCAAAAAAACAACTTCTCCAAACTCTTGGCACCTCCTTCTAGGTTGCAAAGCTGGAGATTCTCCTGGCAGAAAGGGTGATGATTCTGTGGAATTCTATACTTGTGCACAAGACTTAGGGAACAAAAACTTAAAAAGATTAGAATTATACTCTATACAATTCCTTTCTTTTCTTGATAACGTTGGGCCCAGGCATCACATTGACCTTCATATTGTCTTAGGCCTCAAAAAAGGCCGGAAATCGTTTTGGAATTTAGTCTTAAACGTCGAGGCTTTTTTTGGTCTTGGCTCGGGCTAACCTGTCTGGATCTGTGGGGTCTCCCAGAATAACAGCCACCACCAAGATGATGACTGTACATTTCTAGCATGAGATTCCTCGAATCCTTCATTTGCAACTGTTACTGGGTGATGGGTAGATCCAAATGATGTAAATTGCCAAAAAAAACTTCAACTTCCTGACCAGGAAGTCGTGCCAATTTCAATGTGACGATGCACTAGCCATCCACAAAGTACTTTTAGAAGTGATCACCATCACAAAAATCCACAGTTACCTAGCAAAATAATTATGTATCACAGGTTTATGCAACTTGAAATTGGAACCCATCATCTAGATCATCCGGTCCGCGCTGGCCGTGGAACACACCAGGGTCTATGAAACTAACCTACCACTAGCATACCTTGGAACCAGAAATTAGCATTCAGCCCTCGTGTTTGAAGAAATAACTTGTAACTTGGATATGGTTGGATCATGTTTCCATCCTATCCCCCCAAAACCATAATCATGTCAAAATGTGCCACGGAGGTGTCACTGGTAAAATGGGGAGGAAAAACATACATCCTGCACTAAAGTGGGTTGGAATCTGATAAAAATCCGTCAGTGAAACACTTTTTTGGGCCATGGGATAAAACTCCAATCTCCCAACCCCATTTCCCCCCTTCAACCCCATAAATACGTATTTATTTTCTTCGACTAAAAGTCTTCCACAAGAAACACCCAGGGATTTCCATCATCCCAAGGCCTCGCAGTCCTGCAGTTTCATGGGGGAATTGAAGCTCCTCACATGGAGAGAAGATCGAGGTTATACGGCATCAACGGGGAGAAACATGGGGGGGGGTGAAAAATGCAAGGATATGCAACGCTATAGGCTTGACAACTGAAATTAACATAAATAAACATCAACAACACCAAGTATTTTTGGCCATTGGCATGCCTACATAAAATATTTAAAACCATCAAACTGAACTGGACCAAGAATATCTACCTCAAACCAACTTTTATGCGAAAAACAACACCACATTTTTCTTCTGCCTTGACTCGCTTGTCTATTTCTCTAGGATCATTGCTGGCCGTGCCACTGTTGGGCAACAAAATTAGTGAATCCATCCGGAAAGGCTCCGTGACAGAAAAGTGAAGGTAACCATCAAACCTCAATGCCCCTCAAGTTGCATTGGTAATTGGATGGCGGTCATGTGAAGTGTAGGTTTCTCACTGCCAATGCCGCGCCCAACCCATAAGAATTCTATTTACCATTTGGATGTTTGAAGGGACATGTGCAAAACAACTCCAAATTCCAGGATTCAAACACAAAATCAGCAGAACATTTGCCGTTCACTATTTACACTGTTGGCACTTGGCAGCTGAGAGCATGCAACTTCAGATATGCATTGAGTTCGGACCCCTCAGATCACAAAACTGGGCCACAACAATCAAGCTTGCAGCTTCCATCCCGAGGATCTTCGCCTACCAACAGCAGGACAGCAAGGTCTGGGCCTTCAATCCATGAAGAGTCCATTGCTGGCTGAAGAGACGGGTCCACGACACATAGGACATTGGCGAAATTTTCGGCAACGTCGGCAATTTCGGCACACCACGTGGCCGCAGGGCATGAGAACGACGGCTGGACGTTGTTCGTGGCAAATGGGGCAAGTGATGGAAGTTCCACGGGCACGCTCTGGAGATGCTTCCTTGGGGCTGGCAGCATCAGCCACCGGCCATGTGGCCCTCACAAGGAAATCGTACATGTCAATGCTGAACGGATCGGGCTGCTCCACCACCGTTCCATCATGAAGGCCCACCTCCGCCAACATGGTCCACAACTTCTGCTCCGTGACGTCCTTTGCTCCATCCCTGTTCTTGATTTCGTCACTCAGGCGCACCTCCATGCTGCAGCTGTTCCTCTCGTTTTGGGCTGCCATCCGGCATTGCTGCGTGAACCTCACCTGGAGCGCTTGGTTGATTCGTTGGTTGCCAAAGAGAAGGTCCTTCTCTTTGGCAACCAACGAATCAACCAAGCGCTCCGTTTCGAGCTGAGCTTGTGCCGTGGTTTGGCTCAACTCGTGAATTAAGGACATGGCTTTGAAGGTATGACGATTTTGTGGCCTTGCTAAGTCGGGATGCAAAGGGCTGGGCCAGAAAAAACACACATGACCATCGATACAGCATCACAGCAGAAGCCTAAGCACTCTCACGGCCGTCTCTTTTTTTGTTTCTTCAACCTTCAACCTACGAAAACGTGCCATTCCAATGTCAACACAATCTCAACTCAAACCTTTCTCAACTTCTTTGCATTTTTTCACGTTTTGTCTCCACCACCAAACTTACCAGGAACCAGAGATAGTTTACCCGCCCTTGGCACCTGTCATGGCATCATCCTCATCACCCACGTGGAAAACCCTGGGCAATGTTGATCCTGCAACGGGCTTCGGCTGGTGCAGGTTGGTGATTGATCTGATTGTTGGTGATTCTCTCCCAAGCTGGCATGAGCCGTTTGTGCAGAACAAGCCAAAATCCACCCTTAGGAAGAGCTCCTCATCGTAAACCGCCAGCGTGTTTGATTATTCACTTGTGGATCGAACAGATCCTTTCATACAAAGCCTTTCTTAACTGTTTGCGGAACATGCAAAACTGGACCTGGTGGCAAACCGTATAAACTTTATGAATCTTCGTTCAAACCATACCCGGGAGGGAGAACAGTGACCAATATCAGAGTCTACCGTAGTCTACCAGGTAAGTAAGATCTTTCTTCGTGGCCATTTTGCTGGTCGTGCTCAATGTTGTCCAATGAGTATGAATAAATTTGGGACACCCTGTCAAACACAAACGCTTTCGAAAGGAGAAGTTGACGCTGAAGATTCTGCGATTCGACATGTTAATATTGCTCATCATCTAGTCTTACCCCTGTCCCATCAACATTCAAAAGTGAATATCAACAAGGGCCCCGTACTAAAAATGAACACACTGTATCACACTGTTCTTCAATAAGAAATCTTCACTAAATATCCAATGTTTAATCTTCAGTCTAACAGGCCATTGGAAGTGGACTAAGCCGGCATCAACATCATGAGTAAACATCGGTTACACTTCCTATGTTTCAAGCAAAAGTGTTCTCACTCTCCTTGGAAGATATTACGAAGGTGGATGACCTATCATCAGTTATCAAATGTGACAATCTGGCTGGAGTTTAGTGGTAGAACTCCGTGAATCGGAACAGTTTTATCATCCATTTGGGGGCACATAGCAGTATAGTCATGTTAAAGGGAAACCCCAAATCAAACGCAACAAAAATGGGTGATGGGGCGACTGTTGACTATAGAGACCAGGGTCCCAAACTATGTTGTCTGGCTATGGTTTTTCCCTCCATAATTTAAAAACATACATCAACAATACATCAACCATTGATTTGTTAAAAGCACTAAGGATTTAGAAGGTTCCGTTGTTTTCAAAGGCATCCTCATGCATCATACATGCGAACATATGACATCATTTCCACCCGACATAAGGTAAAACATCATCATGTTCCACGCCACCTGGTGAAAATATGTGCGAATGAAGGAACATGGAAGTGTGACAACATGTTCTTCACAACAACTTCCCAACATTAGCAGCTCCAACCAACCCTCACACAACTCTTAGTGGAATGCTGGAATGCACTGAAAATTTTGTGTTGGCATTTTAAAAATCACCTTCTCCAAACCCTTGGCACCACCTTATGCATTGCAAAGCTGGAGGTTTTCCTGGCGAAAAGGGTGATCATTCTTGTGGATAATTTTTGCTTGTGCACAAGACTGAGGGAAAAGCGTAAAAGAAGGAGGCTATATATTTCTATCCCTTTCCATACCTTTCCTTTCTTTTCTTGATATTGTTGGGCCCAGGCATCCTGTGAACTTGCAATAATCTTTTTTAAGACCAAAAACAAAAACCAAGAATTATTCGTAGACTTCACAAATTAGTGCTCCAAGCTCCAAACCCCGGAAACCACGGTTGTTTCACCATGGGTTTCATTCGATCAATTGAATGCATGCATCAACAATTTATATGTTGAAAGGCACTAAGTATTCTGAAGGTCTCTTATTTTCAGAGACAAAAGTTCATGCATCATAAATGTGAACATGTGACATAATTTTCACACTATAAAAGCTAGATCATCATCATGTTCTGGTGATAAAATGTAGGAACATCCCTATGGGCCAACAGTGCCAACATGGCCGCATTTTCATCCAAAACATTCCAAAGCCAAAGTCTTGTCTTTCACGCCTTCCCACGTTCCCGACTCCAACCCTCAAACAGCTAAGTGGAATGAACTCACAATTTTTGGTGGAGCAAATAACCAGAAGCAATCACACCAGTAAAAAATAGGAAAAATAATGTAAAAACAGGCAAAACTGCATCTAATATCTAAAAATCAACTTTCTCCAAACTCTTGGCGCCTCCTTCTGATTTGCAAAGCTGGAGATTCTCCTGGCTAAAATTGTGATGATTCTCTGGAAAAATCTTACTGAAGAAGCTTCAAATGATCAGAGCTATACTCTCTCTCTCTCTAAATATATAAATATGTATACACCCTTCCTTTGATTTCTTGATAACGTTGGGCCCAGACATCATATTGAACTCATAATTTTTTAAGGATTAAACAAAACCACACATTGTTGGAATTGGCTGCGGCTGACTTGTCTGCATATCTGGCGTTCCAACTCTTGTGAGTGATTTGTTTGCACCAAAAAATTGTGCTTTTGTTTTGAACATGCACTAGCCATTGACAAAGTAATTTATAGACATGATCACCCTCATCAAGATCCACACTTACCGTACATTACTATACTATACTTTACTGTACAATACTATCTATCTATCTATTTATCTAGTTATCCATCTATCTACCAATGAGGGTATATAATCATGAATCATAATAATAAATTAATATGATTATGCAACCATCAATTCGAACCCATCATTTTGAATCATCCGGTATAATCCGGTCCGCTTTAGTCTTGCAACACACCAGGGTCTATGAAACTTTAACCCACCACCAGCATAGCTTGGAATCATAAAACATCATTCAGCCCTCGTGTTTGAATAAAAACGTTGGAAATGGTTGGATCATGTTTCCATCCTGTCCAAAAAAATGTCAAAAGGTGCCACGGAGGTGTCAATGGGAAAATGGGAGGGACACAAACAAACATCCTGAATATGTTTTTCCAAGATCTTACTAAAATAGGTTTGAATCTGAAAGAATCCCAGGATCAGTGAAACACTTTTTGGGTCATGGGATAAAACTCCAATCCCCCAACTCCCAACGTGTTGAATTTATCCTTCCACTAAAATTCAGTTGAAAAATCCAGGATTTCCACCATCCCAGGCCTCACAGGCCTGCAGTTTCATGAGGAGAAATGTGCTCCTCACACCGCAAACATTAGTAAAAGCAGCATCTAACAGCTAACAATCGACTGCTCCAAACTGTTGACACCTCCTGAGTTGCAAAGCTGGAGATTGTCCTGGCAGAAAGGGCGATGATTCTGTTGCCCGTGAACAAGATTTCCGGAAAAAAACTCAAAGATTAGGACTCATACCTTTCCTATCATTTCATGTCTTGAACACATTTGGGCCCAAACATCCTTTGAACTTTGAACTTACCCTTTGGGTTTGGGAAAGGAAAAGGCCAGTTTTTTTTTTTGGATCTGTGGGTCACCAACTCTTGCGAAATTCAAATACGTTAGGCACAACCAGGGCCTGTGAAACTGACCCACTGCCAGCATACCTTCGAATCATCAAACATCATTCATCCCTCGTGTTTGAAGAAATAGGTTGGATATGGTTGAATTATGTTTCCATCCCATCCCTCCAAACAAAAACATGTCAAAATGTGCCACGGAGGTGTCACTGAGAAAATGGGAGGAGTATCCAGAAGGTGTTCGCTCAGTGAAACTTTCTTTGGCTATCAGGCCTCCTTCAATCTCCTAATCTCGCAACCTTACTTCCCCCCTACACCACCCACAACGTATTGAATTTCTTGGACTAAAATTCTTCCACAAAAACAAATATCCAGAATTTTCATCCATCTTCCTACCTATCTCCAACATCATTCATCCCAAGCCTCACAGGTCTGCAGTTTCATGGGGGAAATGTGCTCCTCACACGGGCAGAGACGTGTGGTTGAAAAACGAAGGGCTATAGGCTTGAGAAATGCAGTGAACATGCAAAAAAAACACAAGATTTTTTTCTTGCCATCGGCATGATTGCCACAAAATTGGCAGTTTGGGAAGCATCAAACAGAGTTTTTTAGGTCACTGGCATGATTACATGCAAATTGGCAGTTGTGAAAATATCAGCCTCAAGAAGATCTACCTCAAATTATCACACTCAAGTGGAATAAAAGTATCTAGATACCTCCAGCTAACTTGTATGCATTTCAGCGCCACATGTTTCTTCTGCCTTGAGTTGTCTCTCTATGTCGCTAGGATCATTTCTGGCCGTGCCACTGTTGGGCAACAAAATTAGTGAATCCATCACGAAAGCCCCCGTGACAGAAGAGTTAAGTTGGCCATAAAACCTCAATGCTCCTCAAGTTGCATTGGTAATTTGATGGCGGTCATGTGAAATGTAGGTTTCTCTCTGCCAATGCCACGCCCAACCCATAAGAAACCTATTATTTACCATCTAGTTTTTTTGATGTGAAACGCACATAACTACAAATGTCAGGTTTCAAAATCAAATCAACAGGACATTTGTTGTTCAATATGGAATCAAACAATTTCAAAGACGTAAATTTACAATTTTCATTGTTGGCGCTTGGCAGCTGAGAGCATGCAACTTCCGATATGCATGAGTTCGGACCCCTCGAACCCAACCATCAAGCTTGCAGCTTCCATCTCAAGGAGCTTCCACCACCAACAGCATGACAGCAAGTTCTGGGCTCTCAATCCATGAAAAGTCCATTGCTGGCTGAAGAGACGGGTCCACGACACATAGGGCATTGGCGAAATTGCTGGCACCGTTGGCAATCCCGGCACACCACGTGGCCGCAGGGCATGAGAACGACGGCTGGGCGATGTTCCTGGCAAATGGGGCAAGTGATGGAAGTGCCACCGGCTTGCTGTGGAGATGTTTTCTTGGAGCGGGCAGCAACGGGCCATGTAGCACTCACGTGGAAATAGCAAGGGCGCTTCCACTCCACCCCTCCATCATGGAATCCAAGCTCCAGTAACATGGCCCGCAGCTTCTGCTCCATGAGGCCCTTTCCTCCATTCCTATTCCCGACTTTTTCACCCGTCTTCACCTGCATGCGGCACCCATTCTGCTGATTTTGGGCTGCCTTTCGGCATGCCTCCATGAACCTGGCCTTCGCTGCCGCAACAAGCGGCTGAACCAAACCCTCCGTTTCGAGCTCATACAGCCGCTTGCTCTCGGCCGCATCCCGCTGAGCTTGCGCCGTGGATTGGCTCAACTCGACATCAGCTACAGGCCATTTGGCACTCACTGCGAAACACCCACAGGCAGAGTTCCACCCCACTCCTCCATCATGGAATCCCAGCTCCACCAACATGGCTTGCAGCTTCTGCTCCATGACGCCCATTTCTCCATCCCTCTTCTTGAATTCGTCACTCGGGTACACCGCCATGCTGCACCTGTTCCGCTCATTTTGGGTTGCCTTTCGGCATGCCTCCATGAACCTCTCCTTGTGTGTGGCAACAAAAGCCTGAACCAAACGCTCCGTTTCGAGGTCATACAGCCGCTTGCTCTCGGCCGCATCCCGCGTGGTTTGGCTCAACTCGCGGAGGAAGGACATGGCTTTGTTGGTATGGCCTTGCAAGTCGGGTCGCAAAGGGCCGGGCCAAAAACATCACACAGTCATTGATACAGCACCACGTTTCTTCAACCAGAAACCTACCAAAACACTGCCCTTCCCATGTCTACCCATGTTCCGTTAGTAGCCTCAACCTCAATCGTAAGCTTTCTCAACTTGATTGATTTTCTCCAACAGCTACCTTGGCAAACAAAAGAAAGTTACGTGGGTTACTTGCCCATAGCTCCTGTAATGTCATCATCCTTGTCACCCACGTGGCAAACGTGGGCAATGACCATCCTGCAGCAGGCTTCGGCTGGTGCAGATTGGTGGTTGATATTCATTCTGTGTATAGCACCGTATTTTTCAAGCTGGCATTGAATGGTGCCGCTTGTACAAATCAAACCAAAAATCCATTGTCATAAAGGTACGAGTATATATATATATATAATACACAAATATCCTGCACTGACCCTTCGGAAGACTCCCCAATCGTAAACCGCCGCCGCGTTTGGGGTCATGTAAGGTCGTGATGATGTTCACTTGTGGTCTAAAGCAGATCCTTTCGTATGCTTCTGGAACATGCAAACCTGGACCAGCCCTAGTGGCAAGACCTATGACCTTATGATACCTTCATTCAAACCACACCTAGGAGGGAACACTGACCAATGGACATCAACGTCGACCAGGTAAAAGAGATCTTTTTTCGTGGCAACTTGGCAAGGCATGATTCATATTCACAGGGTATGTAACAGTTTTTGGACACCTTGCCAAACACGAACGCTTTCGCAAGTAGAATTTTTCCCAGAAGATTCTGCAACTAGTAATTCTGATACTGCTGATCATTTGATGCTACCTGTCCCAGAAACGGAAGAAAGTGAAGGCCCCGTACTCAAAATGCACACATTCAATCACATTCTTCAACATGAAGTCTTTCTAAATTATCATGTTTTTTGCCGGTTGAAAATGCCATTGAGGTAGACATCAACCGAAATAGTAGTGAACTTATGTTACAATTCCTTTACATTTCCTATGCTGCAACCATGACAAATTTGCTCTTAAAAAATGGAATACAAACAAGTACAATCGAATATAAAACAATGGGAACATAAATGTTTTAATACAAACATATGAAACATATGAAGCTAGGAATGGAAACAGTTTCATCATCTATGTTGGGGCACCTAGCAGTAGTCATGTTCACAAGAACCCCCGTGTCAAACACCGAAAAAGGACGGGTGATAAGCACACTGTCAACTACAACTTTTGAGATTAGGGTTCCAAACCCCGGTTGTTTCGCTATGGATTTCCCCCTCGATGAATCAAAGGCATACATCAGCCATCTTTATGTTGAAAGCACTGAGGATTTGGAGGTTCCGTTATTGTTGGAACCACCCTCATGCATCATGAATGTCAACATGTGACATCATTTTCACTCGACAAAAGAATGCAAAAAGGTGGATCATCTTCATGTTCTGGTGCAAAAATGTAGGAACATGGCAATGTGCCAACAGTACCAACATTGCAGCATGTTCATCCAAAACCATGCTTTTCTTTCACAACTTCCCACGTCGCGACTCCAACCCTCCAAGAACTCTCAGTGGAATGGACTTATTTTTTTGGGCGGGAGTACCCAGAAGCAAATGCACCGGTAAACTATAGTAGAAACAGCATCTAAAATCAACATGTTTATATTTTTGGAATTGGATACAGATTTTTTGGCAGAAGTATATAGTAGATAATCAGAATCAACCGCACCAGTAAAAATAGTAAACACACAAGCACAAAATGGTAAGTACTTGCATCTAACAGTGGACTTCTCCAAACTCTTGGCACCTCCTTCTGCGTTGCAACGCTGGAGATTCTCCTGGCAGAAAAGGTGATAAGTTTTACTTGTGCAGCTCAAACAATCAGGACTATACTCTACAGCCTTCCTTTCTTGTCTTGATAGTGTTGGGCCCAGGCATCATATTGAACTTGTACTTTTTTAGGCCAAACAAAAGACCAAATAGCTTTGATATTATGTTACAGAAGCTGACAGCTGACGGTCAACATGTTCTCGATTTGTGCCATGTTAATCTTCGGAGATGCAACTTTCCCACCCTCCAGGTCTCAATGATCAAATGTTTTGAACAAGAAGCGGTGCCGTGTTCAGTGTGAAGATGTACTTACCATGAAACAAAGTTGTCGTAGGGAAGAGAACCCTAAAGATCCTAAATATAATGATTCTTCAAAAACCTTCAGAAATTGGGGCTGGGTGATGGTACAAACACCAAAAAATGGCTGGGTGATGGGACAACTGTAGACTTCATAGATTAGGGCTCCAAACTCCAAACCCCGGTTGTTTCGCCATGGGTTTCATTCGATAAAAAGATTGCATGCATCAACAATTTCTATGTTGAAAGGAACTCAGGAGTTTGAAGGTCTCTTATTTTCAGAGACAAACTTCATGCATCATAAATGTGAACATGTGACATTATTTTCACTCTAGAAAAGCTAGATCATCATCAAGTTCTGGTGAGAAAATGTAGGAACATCCCTATGGGCCAACAGTGCCAACATGGCAGCATTTTCATCCAAAACCAAAGTCTTGTCTTTCACACCTTCCCACGTTTGCGGCTCCAACCCTCAAAAAGCTCAAAGTGAAATGAACTCGCATTGTTTGGTGGTGCAAATAACCAAAAGCAGTCACACCAGTAAAAAATAGTAAACACATAGGAACAGCATCTAAAAATCAACTTCTCCAAACTCTTGGCACCTGCTTCTGCGTTGCAAAGCTGGAGATTCTCCTGGCAAAATGTGTGATGATTCTGTGGAGTTTTTACTCGTGCACAAAAAATTGCTGAAGAAGCTTCAAAGATAAAATCTATACTCTATACCCTTCCTTTCATTTCTTGATAACGTTGGGCCCAAACATCATATTGAACTTGTAATTATTTTGAGGACTAAAAGAAGACTAGAAATTCTTCGAATCGGCTGGGACTAACTTGTCTGCACCTGTTGGTCACCAACTCTTGTGCATTGAAATACGTTAGCACGAAAATATGACATATTGGATCTCCCCCCCAAACCCAGGATTTAAGTCACCACCAAAATCATTACAGTTTTAGGCTTGGGGATCCCTATAAAGCTTCGTTTGCCACTGTTACTTTACTGGCTGGGGGAGCGATCCAAATGATATACTGTACATGTAATGTTCGAAAACTTCCGAAAGAAATATATCAGATTTCTTTGCCCTTCTGGAGTGTATGTACTTCAATCTAGTCAGTGTGCTTTGCAACATGTCAGCCACAAAGCAACAACACAAAAAAAAAACACTGTGATTCCCCACACAAGTAGCAACCCACCGTATAGCTTTGATATGTTACTTGACGGTGGATATGTTGTCGATTTGTGCCGTGCTAATCTTCGGAGATGCAGCCCTCCCGCCCTCGTCCAGGTCTAAATCACCAACTCTTGACAAAAGTTGTGCCTTTTTCAATGTGAACATGCACCAACCATTAACAATGCATTCTCGAAATGATCACCCTCGTAAAGATCCACGATTACAGTAATATTCTAATTCTATCTATAATATAAGTTTATGCAACCTTCAATTCGAACAAATCATTTAGATCATCCGGTCCGCATTAGCAGTAAAACACACCACAACCTACGAAAACCAGCTCAGCATAGCTTGGAATCATAAAGCATCATTCAGCCCTCGTGTTTGAAAAAAATAACTACAGTAGATTCTCAGTAGATATGTATGATATATTCTACAAATGTGATGCTGGGTTACGGGTTGTGTTATGTTTCAGTCTTATCGTTAAACATATCAGAAGGTGTCGATGGGAAGATGGGCAAAAAAAAACATCCTGAACAACTTGTTCCAAGATCTTACTAAAATAGGTTGGTACCGGAAAAACAATCCGTCAGTGAAACACACTCTTTGGGCCATGCAGGAAAAACTCCAATCTCCCAACCTTCTTTTTTAAAAGCCCCTTCAACCGACCCACAACATATTTAGTTGATGTTTCCACTAAAATTATTCCAACAAAAAAAACTTCCAGGATTTCCATCATCCCAGGGCCTCACAGTCCTGCAGCTTCATGGGAGAAATGAAGCTCCTCACATGGAGAGAAGATCGAGGTTATACGGCATCAACGGAGAGAAACATGGGGTGGATGAAAGATGGTAGGCTATAACGCTTGATAAATGACAGAAACACCAAAATATCTTTTTGGCCATTAGCATGATTACATAAAATTGGCACTTTGAAACATCAAAATGGAGTGGAATACCATGGGATATCTACCTGAAGCCACGCTTCATGCAAAAAAAAAACACACACATCTTTCTTCTGCCTTGATTCGCTTGTCGTTCAATTTCTCTAGGATCATTGCTGGCCGTGCCACTGTTGGGCAACAAAATTAGTGAATCCATCAGGAAAGCCTCCGTGACAGAAGAGTGAATGAAGTTAACCATCAAACCTCAATGCCCCTCAAGTTGCATTGGTAAATTGATGGCAGTCATGTGAAATGTAAGTTTCTCTTTGCCAATGCCACGCCCAACCCATAAGAATTTCATTTACCATCTAGTTGTTTGAAGGGAAATGTGCAAAACAACTCCGAATTTCAGGATTCAACAACAAAATCAACAGGACATTTGCTGTTCAGAATAAAATCAAACAATTTCAAAGACTTCAATTTACATACCATGTTCCTCACTTTTCATTGTTGGCACTTTGGCTGAGAGCATGCAACTTTCAAATATGCCATAAATATGCATTGAGTTCGGACCCCTCAGACCACAAAACTGGGCGACAACCATCAAAGCTTGCAGCTTCCATTCCAAGGAGCTTCGCCCACCAATAGCACGACAGCTATTTCTGAGCTCTCAATCCATGAAGAGTCCATTGCTGGCTGACGAGACGGGTCCACGACACATGGGACATCGGCGAAATTTCTGGCACCGTTGGCAATCCCGGCACACCACGTGGCCACAGGGGATGAGAACGACTGCTGGACGATGTTCCTGGCAAATGGGGCAAGTGATGAAAGTGCCACCAGCACGCTCTGGAGATGTTCTTCGCCTTCTTTTTTTGGAGGCTTGGCCGGCGGCATCAGCCACGGGCCATGTGGCACTCACTTCGAAATACGAACCAAAGGGATCAAAGGCGAACCATTGCACCCGTCCATCAGGGAATCCCAGCTCCACCAACATGGCCCGCAACTTCTGCTCCGTGACATTCTTTCCTCCTGCCCTCTTCTCGACCTCCTTACTCAGGAACACATCGATGCAGCACTCGTTCTTCTGATTTCGGGCTGCCTTCCAGCAGGCCTCTGTGAACTTCTCCTTCCATGTGGCAACAAACGCCTGAACCAAACGCTCCGTCTCGAGGTCATACAGCCGCTTCCTCTCGGCCGCATCTCGCTTAGCTTGTGCCGTGGCTCGGCTCAACTGGTGAATTAAAGACATGGCTTTGAAGGTATGAGGATTTTATGGCCTCGCAAATTGGGACGCGGAGGGCTGGGCCAGAAAAAACCATGTCAAACATAGCTATCAATACAGCATCACAGCACAAACCTAAGCACTCTCACGGCCGTCTCTTTAATTCAAACCTTTCAAGCCCAGTTTTCAAATCAGATCTTTCTCAACTCCTTTGAACTTTTTATGATGTGTTTCCAACAGCTAACTCGCCAGAAAAAAGGAGATAGTTACCCACCCATGGCTCCTGTCATATCATCATCCTCATCACCAATTCATCACCCATGTGGCAAACCCTGGGCCATGGCCATCCTGCAACCGGCTTCGGCTGGTGGAGGTTGGTGATTGATCTGATTGATGGTGATTCATTCTGTGTATGGCATGGTATTTTTCAAGCTGGCATTGCATGAGCCATTTGTACAGAACAAACCCAGACCCTTTATCATAAAGGGTTTTATCCTACATGAACCCCTGGGAGGAGCCCCTTATACATCCTAAACCACAGTCATATGAGGTGTGGACAAATAATATTCACTTGTTGATTTAAGCAGATCCTTTTGTATAATAAAGATTAATAACGTCTTTCATAACTGCTTCCGGAACATGCAAAACTGGACCTGGTGGCAGGCCCTATAAACCATTATAAACCTTTTGAACCTTCATTGAAACCACACCCAGGAGGGAGAACAGTGACCAATGAGCATGAGAGTCTGCCGGGCAAGTAAGATCTTTCTTCGTGGCCATGTTGCTAGCCGCGCTCAATGTTGTTCAATGAGTATGAATAAATTTGGGACACCTTCTCAAACACAAATGGATTTCGAAAGGAGAATTTGACGCTGAAGATTCTGTGATTAGAGATATTGATATTGCTCATCATCTAGTCTTACCCTTGTCCCACTAACAGTCGACAGTGAAGCTCAATGAGGGACCCGTACTAAAAAATGAACGCACCATTCTTCAATATGAAAATTTTCACAAATTATCCAACGTTTAATTTTCAGTTTGAACAGACCATTGGAAGTGGACTTAGTCGACATCAAAATCATTAGGAATGAACATCCATCCGTTACACTTCCTATGTTTCAAACGGATGTGTGCTAACTCTGCTTGGAAGATATTACGAAGGTGGATGCCTGGATGACCCATGAATCACTTCATCAAATGTGACAACCTGGCTGCAGTTTGGTAGTAGAACTCCGTGAGTCGGAACAGTTTCATCATCCATTTGGGGGCACATAGCAGTATAGTCATGTTAAAGGGAAACCCCAAATCAAACACAACAAAAATGGGTGATGGGGCGTGAACATGTGACATCATTTTCACCCGACAAAAGATAGAACATCATCATGTTCCGTGCCACCTGGTGAAAATATGTGCGAATGAAGGAACATGGAAGTGTGACAACACTGCCAACATGACAACATGTTCTTCACAACAACTTCCCAACATTAGCAGCTCCAACCCTCACACAACTCTCAGTGGAATGCTGGAATGCACTGAAAATTTTGTGTTTGGCATCTTAAAAATCAACCTCTCCAAACCCTTGGCACCTCCTTATGCATTGCAAAGCTGGAGATTCTCCTGGCGAAAAGGGTGATCATTCTTGTGGATAATTTTTACTTGTGCACAAGACTGAGGGAAAAACATAAAAAAAGGAGGGCATATACCTTTCCATGCCTTTCCTTTCTTTTCTTTATAATGTTGGGCCCAGGCATCCTGTGAACTTGTAATGATCTGAAAAAAAATAAAAACAAACACCAAAAATTCTTCGAATTGGCTGCCTCTAACTTTTCTACATCTGTGGGTTCCAACTCTTGGTGAATGATACGTTAGCACCAAAATATGATATATTGGATCTACCCCTCACCCAGGACAACAGCACCACCAAAATCATTACATTTTTAGGCTTGAGGATCTCTAGAAACCTGCATTTGCCACTGTCACTTTGGGATGGGTAGGTCCGAATTACATGATTTTAAAAAAAAGTCGACTTCAAACACGACATTTTTCTATTACTCTTCTGCAATATGTTCAAATTCAATCCCTAGGCATCCCGCGTATGTTTTTAGAAGGTGACTCACAATGTATTCATCTGTGAGGGGCTTTGAAAAACCATATTGTGCCACGTTAGTGCTGAGACAAATGTGGAATCCCTAACGCAACCACCCAAACCAACAAACCCAGTCCAGGCCTGTTTCAGCCGGGATATGACGACATGTCGGTGTTTTCAGGTGATTTTTTTTTCTGAACCATTCTTAACTCGCAGATCAGTACTATGTTTTGCAAGCCAGCACCCAACT